>JAODAL010027270.1:0-55238 GCA_025379985.1 Phyllomedusa bahiana
CCCCAACCCCCCCCAGAACCCCCCCGAACACCCCCATAACTCCCCAGAACACCTCCAGAACACCCCCAGAACAGCCCCAGAACCCCCCACAAACCCCCCCAGAACACCTCCAAACACCCCCAAACACCCCCAAACACACCCAAGCCCCCAGAACCCCCCAGAACACCCCAAAACACCCCCAGAACACCCCCAAAACACCCCCAGAACACCCCCAGATCACCTCCAGACCACCCCAAACATCCCCAGAACACCCCCAGAACACCCCCAGAACACTCCCCGAACACTCCTAGAATGCCCCCAGAACACCCCCAGAACACCCCAAAACCCCCCCGCACACACCCCCAAACACCCCAGAACCCACCCAGAACACCCCCAAACGCCCCCAGAACCCCCCCCAGAACATCACCAGAAATCCCCAAACACCCCCAGAACACCCCTGAACACTCCCAGAACACCCCCAGAATGCCCCCCAGAACACCCCCCGAAAGCCCCCCAAACACCCCAGAACGCTCCCAAAACACCTCCAGAACAACCCCAAAACACCCCCAAAAACCCCCCCCAGAACACCCCCCAGAACACCCCCGAACCCCCCCAGAACACCCCCAGAACACCTCCAGACGCCCCCAGAACACCCCCAGAACATCCCCAGAACATCCCCAGAACACTCCCAGAACACTCCCAGAACATCCCCGAACCCCCCCGAAACACCCCAAACACTCCAGAACGCCCCCGAACACCCCCAGAACACCCCCAGAACACCCCCAGAACACTCCCAGAACACCCCCAGGACACCCCCAGGACACCCCCAGAACACCCCCAGGACGCCCCCGAACATCCCCAGAACACTCCCAGAACACTCCCAGAACATCCCCAGAACACTCCCAGAACACCCCCAGACGCCCCAGAACGCCCCCCAAACACCCCCAAACCCTCCAAACACCCCCAAACACACCCAAACCCCCCGAAACACCCCAGAACACCCCCAGAACCCTCCAGAACGCCCCCAGAACATCCCCAGAACATCCCCAGAACACCCCCAGAAATCCCCCAGAACACCCCCAGAACCCCCCAGACGCCCCCAGAACACCCCCAGAACACCCCCAGAACACCCCCAAACCCCCCCCAGAATGCCCCCAGAACGCCCCCAGAAACCCCCAAAAACCCCAAAAACCCCCGAACAGCCCAGAACACCCCAGAATAACCCCAGAACACCCCCCCTGTTTAGGCGCATTAGAAAGTGTCGATCTTGGAACAATGCCCAAAACACATTCATTGGGCGGTTAGACATCGGACCCGCTCACTGGCCGCTTTGAACCCCCGAAAAGGGGGAGAAAAACCAGATCATACGGGTCCCCCAAGTGTCAGCTCCACCAATCTAAGGATATATCATCATTAAACTTTCAAATTCATAATACCGTATATACCGAGTATAACCCCGATTTTTTTTCAGCAAAAAAAATGGGCTGAAAATCCACCCTCGCTTATACTCGAGCACCTACCTATACCTGCCTTAGGGGGGGGGGGGGAATAAGCGCCTAACCTACTACCCCTCCTTGGGGGGGTGGGGGGGGGGAAAATAAGCTCCTATACCTACCTATACCTCCTTGGGGTGGTGGGTGGGGGAAAAATAACTGCCTATCCTCCTTGGGGTGGGGGGGGGGGGACAACAAGCGCGTATACCGGGCCTTGGGGAGACAATAACCTCCATATACCCCCATACCTGCCTTGGGGGGAGACAATAACCTCCCTATACCTCCTATACCTGCCTTGGGGGAACAAAACCTTCTATACCAGCCTATACCTCCTATGGGGGACTTTAAACGCCTATGTAATTTTTTTTGGGTATCCATTTTTATTTTTAAAATTCCAGTACCCTGCATTTTCTACCCTAGCTTAACTCGAGTCAATAAGTTTTCCCGTTTTTTTTGGGGCAAAAGTAGGGGGGGCCCGGTTTTTTTTTCTCGGCGGGAAACTCGAGATAAGGTAGTTTCCTGCGACGATCCTGATAATTTTTAGGGTCCACAAAATTCTAAGGATATTTAAGTTATGTTTGTCACTACAAAATAATTTTTCCCAGACAGATCCTGCAAATTTTTTGGGTTCCATCAACAGTCTTAGAAAGTATCATTGTCACTTTTTGTCACATACAAGTTCAGTTTCCTGATATGGATTCTGATGTAGTGTTAGGATCCATCAACAGTTATTGTTATACTTGTCACATACAAGTGGTAACCTGGTACGTACTGTATGTTATTTTTGCTACTCTGTACACATCGTTCACCACTGAGAGATCCTGATGTAGTGTCAGGATCCATCAACAGTCCAAGGATGTAGCATAGTTATGTTTGTCACATGCATAATAGTTTCCTGCTGACAGATCCTGATAATTTGTTAGAATCCATCAACAGGCTTAGGATGTATCATTGTTATATTTGTCACATGCACATCATTTCCGGGTTAGGATTTTTGATTTAGTGTTAGGATCCATCAACAGTCTAATCATGTATTATTGTTTTACTTGTCGCAAACATAATCGTTTCCTGATGACTGATCTCTTTCTCTCTCTGTGTCTCTTTCTCTCTCTCTCCTTTTTTTTTCTTTCTTTCCCCCCCCCACTCTCTTTCCCCCTCACTTTTTTTTCTTTTCCTGTCTCCTTCCCTTTTTTCTCTCTCTTTTTCCCCCTTTTTTCTCCCCTCCCTTTCTCTCTCCTTTTCCCCCTAAAAACCCTTTTTCTTTCTTTTTCCCTTTCTTTTTTGCTTTTCCCCTCCCTTTCCCCCCTCCCCTCTCTCTTTCACTTGCCCTCTCTCTTTCGCTCTCCCTCTCTCTCTCTTTATCTCTCTCCCTTTCCCCCTATCTCTCCCTTTTCCCCTTTTTCCCCTCTTCCTCTCTCCCTCCTTTTCTCTTTTCCCTCCCCCCCCTCTTCCCCTCTCCCTCAAACTTTTTTTTTCTCTCCCCTTTTTTTCTTTTTCCCCCCTCTTTCCCTTTTTTCTTGTTCCCTGTCCCCTTTTTTTTTTTTTCCCCTTTCCCCCCTTTTTTTTTCCCCTCTTTTAATCTCCCCTCTCCCTTTTCCCCCCTTGTTTTTTCTCTTTTTATCTTTCCCCCCTTTCTTTTATTCCCCCCTCTTTCCCCCTTTTTCTTTTTCCCCCTCTCTCCCCTTTTTTTTTTATCTCTCTCTCCTTCTCTTTCTCTCTCCCTCTCTCCATTTCTCTTTCTCTCTATCTCTCCCTCTCTTTCCCTTTCTCTTTCCCTCTCTCTCCCTTTTTCTTTCTCTCTCTCCTTCTCTCTTTCCCTCTTTCTTTCTCTTTTTATCTTTCTCCCTTTCTCTATCCCTCTCTTTCCCTTTCCTTTCTCTTTCCCTCTCTTTCCCTTTCTCTTTCCCTGTCTCTTTCCCGCTTTCTCCCTTTTTCTTTCTCTCTTTCTCTCAATAAGATATTGAATAAGCCCTATTGTTTGAGCTCTGGGGGCCGGGCCCTGCTGTAACATGATGTTATGTACCTGTGGGGGACACTATGTAGCTATAGTTCTGGTATTCATTATCCTGACGGCTGATGGTAAACACCTGTTATTATGGCAGCATCTTCTCCCCTGATTTATACACAGTGATACCTGGAAACCCCGCTGTGCAGGAATCTGACTGCGCCCTTGTCCTTCGCTCCTGACCTTGAGTCCTTCGTGTGATGGACATTTTAATTAGCTGCCCCCTTCTTACCATGTACCCTACAAATAATGGCAGGAGATGGCGGAGGTGGCACTGCCAGTGCACCGGGCGCCTCCTGCCAGGTTGTTCTGGGAGAGCTGGGTGATAGGGCCACAGGGGCCAATCTCCTGATCGGCAGCTATTTCTAGCATCACCAGCCTCAGTACATTGCTGCAAGATGAGGCAGATTTGTCCTGCAAGACCCTGGGATGAGTGATGCGGCCATTACTGCGCGGTGTCAGTCCCAAATACTCTAGAGAATGGGTCCGATTCCAAGGAACCATCTGGGAGGGGTTGGGATGTTCTCCCCGTTTTTGCGCAGGTTCCCCCGGACTCACTCTCTGTGTCTCTGTCTCTCTCGTTCTCTCTCTCTTTCTTTCTCTCTCTTCCTCTGTCTCTCTCCTCTATATCCTCTCTTATCTCTCTCTCCTCTATATCCTCTCTTTTATCTCCTCTCTCTCCCTCTTTCCTCCCCTCTCTCACCTCCCTCTCTTTCCTCTCTCTCGCTCTCTTCCTTTCTCTCTCTCTTTCCTCCCCCTCTCTCATACCTCACCTCTCCCTCTCTCTCTTTCCTCCCCTCTCTCTCTCTCGCTCTCACTCCCTCTCTCACCTCTCTCTCTCCCTCACCTCTCTATTTCCTTTCCCTCTCTCTTTCCTCTCTATCCCTTCCTTTCTCTCTCTCTCTTTCTCTCTTTCCTCCCTTCCTCTCTCATTCCTCTCTTTCTCTCCCTCTCTACCTCCCCTGTCTCTCTCTTTCTCTCTCTCTCACCCCCGCATCCCTCACTTCCTCTCCCTCTCTACCTCACCTTCTCTCTCTCTCTCTTCTCTCTCTCTCTCCCCCTTCTCTCTCTCTCTCCCCCCTCTCATCCCTCTCTTTCTCTCCCTCTCTACCTCACCTGTCTCTCTCTTCCTCCCATCCCTCTCTCTCTCCCTCATCTTTCTCTCTCTCTTTCTCTCTCTCCCACCCATCCCTCTCTCTCTCCCCCCTCTCATCCCTCTCTTTCTCTCCCTCTCTACCTCACCTGTCTCTCTCTTACCCCCATCCCTCTCTCTCTCTCCCTCATCTTTTTCTCTCTCTCTTTCTCTCTCTCTCCCCCCTCATCCCTCTCTATCCCCCCTCTCATCCATCTCTTTCTCTCCCTCTCTACCTCACCTTTCTCTCTCTTTCTCTCTCTCTCCCCACCCGCCCTCTCTCTTTCTCCCCCCTCTCATCCCTCTCTTTCTCTTCCTCTCTACCTCACCTGTCTCTCTCTCTCTCCCCCCATCCCTCTCTCTCTCTCTCTCTCTCCCCCCTCCCTCCATCCCTCTCTCTCTCTCTCTCTCTCTCTCTCTCTCTCATTTCAAATTGCTTCTTCAATCTCTTTCTGGGAGAGCTGGGTGACAAGCGATAGGGCCACAGGGGCCAATCTCCTGATCGGCAGCTATTTCTAGCATCACCAGCCTCAGTACATTGCTGCAAGATGAGGCAGATTTGTCCTGCAAGACCCTGGGATGAGTGATGCAGCCATTACTGCTCTGTGTCAGTCCCGAACAATCTGGAGAATGGGTCCGATTCCAGGGAACCATCTGGGCCGGGTTGGGATGTTCTCCCCGTGCTTGCGTAAGTTCCCCAGGACGCTCCAAGCTTCTCCCACAGTATAAACACGTATTGGCAGATTGCGTCTTCTACTGAACCTGCTGATAATCGGTGGAAACAATGTGTCAAAGTCATTGCACAATCCCAGCAGCCCGGCGGTTACATTGTATCCTATAGATGAATATAGCAGAAATGGCGCATGACCCAAAAAATCTGCACAAAGAAAGCGGAAAACTTTATTAGAAGAAAAACACCAAAAAAGATTAAAAACAATAAAAAAAGCCAAGAAACTGAAAAACCTACAAGGTCTGTTCAAACGACAGAAACAAGACCAAAATCCCGGCCATGCCACCAAATAGTTAGGACTAAGACAGATAACCTCAGATGGGGAATAATATAGATCAGTAAAAAAACTAAATAAAACTATATAAAGAATATAGTGAAAATGTAATACAGAAGAAAATAACAAGTGCGATACAATGCAGCGATATGCATAAGGCAGTGCAATGAAAAATAGCAAAGAAAGAGTAAATCCCCCAAAAATATTTAAGTACAAAACGACATCCCCCAAAAATAAGACCTAGGGCAATTTTTTTCAAACTTAAAATAGAAGTCCTCCCCTGAAAATAAGACCTAGTGGCCGTCATTGTTACAGCTCCCCCACGCCATACATTAGCATTAAAGGGGTTTTGCCACGATCTAATGTTCATGTGGGATCCTCTAAAATGGGTATTTAATCACTTTTCTAAATATATGTCATTAAAAACAGTGTAACCTCTGAGAGCTACAGCCTGACTAAGATGCCCTTAGTTTCCTGACAGATTACATTAGACACGACCAGGAGCTGACCGGAGCTGATCTGGCCGCGCTTGCTTTGTTTGCACTTCTTATCTGATGGCAGGGAACATGAACCAGCTTTGAAGGGACTAGGGAGAAAAGATCCTGTGTCTTTTGTAAAGAGAATCCACGGATTGTAATGTAATTATCTGAGTAAACATGCAGACGCTCCCTGCTCAGCCCTCCTCTCCCCCCCTGCAGCAGTTCGTGAACAAATAAAAGACACTGCCTGCTCAGAGCTTATCTTCTCTCCTGAGCAGATAAGAGGGAGAAACTTGTGCACAATACAGTTATCCCCTGAGGATTAGCCATATAACATGTCTGCTCAAGTACAGAGACTGAGTATCAGGAGTGTGCATGGGAGGTGGAGCGATGACATCACAGAGGAGGTACTTGTTTTTTTAAACACAGAAACACAACGCCCCTTTTTCAAGCCTCAAGAGGAGAGTATCAGCCTGTTGGGTGAGGAACTCACTTCTTGGCAAAACCCCTTTAACAGATCATTTAAGGAAAATGCAATTGCTAGACCCGAGAGCTTGGGGCTCACAAAAAAATTCTCCATGAAATTCAGGGATTGGAAAGTGATGATGATGTTCCAGATGATGATGACATGACTTTCTTTGAATAAATGTTGCCTTTTGTTCATAAGCACCGGGATCGGTAAATGTCCCATAGATTGTTATACATACCATAGATTCTGGAAGGGTGCTGTAGACCTTAATGTTGCTGGATAGTTCTGGGGTGCATGTGGGAGGATAACCAATCCCGTAGCTGCAGCGATCTTGTGCCTGCTAGATGTAAACTAATATTGTCTTGACCGTTGGAGCTTCAGCGTTGGGTTGGTTGGGATTACAAAGTTAAAGGGGTTTTGGCACGATGTAATGTTGACGTGGGATCCTCTAAAATGGGTATTTAATCACTTTTCTAAGTATGTGTGATTACAAAAAGTGAAGCCTGTGAGAGCTACAGCATTGCTCAGTCCCCCTTAGTTTCCTGAAAGTTTACATTAGACACAACCATGACACTGACAGGAGCTGATCTGGACACGCTTGCGTGTTTGCACTTCTTATCTGATGACATGGAACATGAAGAAGCTGGCAAGGGGCTGTGGAAAAAAGGGCAGTGTATGAGGCTGTCTGCTGTATAGAGAATCCACTGGTTGTAATGTAGTTATTTGTGTAAACTTTGCAGACGCTCTCTGCTTCCTAGCTCTATTCTCACCCTCCCTCTCCCCTTCGTGAGTCAGCATGCTTTGCTTATCTTCTTTCCTGAGCAGATAAGAGGTAAGGAACTCACTTCCTGGCAAAATCACTTTAAGTAAATGTTTTTGTATTTATACATTTGGGAGTAATTTGTAAGGTTTCTTAGTCTCCGACCCCTTTAACTGTACTGTAATCTGTCACTTGGTTAAACTGTACTGTAATGTGTTTTTATACTGTAATCACATACCCTGTTTCCCCAAAAATATTCATTTTTGCTCTTAAAGATGCACTAAGTCTTATTTTCGGGGGATGTCTTATTTTTCCATGAACAAAAATTCTTGGGATCCACCAGTGGAGCTGATTCTTGGGTCCACCAGTGGAGTTGATTCTTGGGGCCCGCCAGTGGAGTTGATTCTTGGGGCCCACCAGTGGAGTTGATTCTTGGGGCCCACCAGTGGAGTTGATTCTTGGGGCCACCAGTGGAGTTGATTCTTGTGGCAAACCAGTGGTTATGATTCTTGGGGCCACTAGTAAAGTTGATTCTTGGGCCCACCAGTGGAGCTGATTCTTGGGTCCCACCAGTGGAGCTGATTCTTGGGGCCACCAGTGGAGTTGATTCTTGGACCCACCAGTGGAGTTGATTCTTGGACTCACCAGTGGAGTTGATTCTTGGGGCCCACCAGTGGAGATGATTCCTGGGGCCCAACATTTGAGATGATTCTTGGGGCCCACCAGTGGAGGTGATTCTTGGGACTCACTAGTGGAGTTGATTCTTGGGGCCACCGGTGGAGTTGATTCTTGGGGCCCACCAGTGGAGTTGTTTCTTGGGACCCACCAGTGGAGTTGATTCTTGTGGCCCACCAGTGGAGCTGATTCTTGGGGCCCACCAGTGGAGCTGATTCTTGGGGCCCATCAGTGGAGATGATTCTTGGGTCCAACCAGTGGAGCTGATTCTTGGGGCCCACCAGTAGAGTTGATTCTTGGACCCACCAGTGGAGTTGATTCTTGGGGCCCACCGGTGGAGTTGATTCATGGGGCACAACAGTGGAGTTGATTCTTGGGACCCACCAGTGGTGTTGATTCTTGGCGCCACCAGTGGAGTTGATTCTTCGATCCCACCGGTGGAGTTGATTCCTGGGACCCACCAGTGGAGTTGATTCTTGGGGCCACCAGTGGAGATGATTATTAGGGCCCACCAGTAGAGATGATTTTCGGGGCCCACCAATGGAATTGATTCTTGGGGCCCACCAGGGGAGTTGATTCTTGGGGCCACCAGTGGAGTTTATTCTTGGGCCCACCAGTGGAGTTGATTCTTGTGGCCCACCAGTGGAGCTGATTCCTGGGGCCCACCAGTGGAGTTGATTCTTGGGACCCACCAGTGGAGTTGATTCTTGGGGCCCACCAGTGGAGCTGATTCTTGGGGCCCAGCAGTGGAGTTGATTCGTGGGGCCACCAGTGGAGATGATTCTTGGGGCCTACCAGTGGAGTTGATTCTTGGGGCCCACCAGAGGAGCTGATTCTTGGGGCCCACCAGTGGAGTTGATTCTTGGGATCCACCAGTAGAATCAGTGGATTCTTTGGCCCACCAGTGGAGCTGATTCTTGTGGCCCAACAGTGGAGATGATTCTTGGGGCCCACCAGTGGAGCTGATTCTTGGGGCCCACCAGTGGAGTTGATTCTTGGGACCCACCAGTGGAGTTGATTCTTGTGGCCCATCAGTGGAACTGATTCTTGGAGCCCACCAGTGGAGTTGATTCTTGGGACCCACCAGTGGAGTTGATTCTTGGAGCCCACCAGTGGAGTTGATTCTTGGGGCCACCAGTGGAGTTGATTCTGGGGACCCACCAGTGGAGTTGATTCTTGGAGCCACCAGTGGAGATGATTCTTGGGGCCACCAGTGGAGTTGATTCTTGGGGCCCACCAGTGGAGTTGATTCTCGGAGCCACCAGTGGAGATTATTCTTGGGGTCCACTAGTGGAGATGATTCTTGGGACTCACCAGTGGAGTTGATTCTCAGAACCCATCGGTGGAGTTGATTCTTTGGGGCCTTATATCAATGTCTTATATTAATGTTTGCTCTTATAGACGCGCTAGGTCTTATTTTTAGGGGATGTCTTATTTTTCCATGAACAAGAATTCACATTTACTGTTAAACAAAAAATCATAATTTAATAATATACTGTAGTCCTGTCACGACAAACATCAGCAGAACCAGCCAAACTCTGACTTCCATCAAGAATTTCTTGTGACTCTATTTCCATGTACAATATCTTCAAATGGATCTACAGCACACTGCAGATTAGGATAAAAAAATGTGATTTATTTACGTGTTGAAAAGACAGATCTCCAGTAATTCATACAGCATAGGTATATGGGCAACAGAGGAGAAGCCAGGCCAATTTTTTGAACATTTTCGGCTACAAGTCATCTCATCACTCCTCCAGACATTCCTGAAGAAGACCTTTGGCCAGAAACATTCAACAATTGGTCTGGCTTCTCCTCTGTTGCCCATATACCTATGCTGTATGAATTACTGGAAATCTGTCTTTTCAACACGTAAATAAATCACATTTTTTTATCCTAATCTGCAGTGTGCTGTAGATCCATTTGAAGATATTGTACATGGAGAGTCACAAGAAATTCTTGATGGAAGTCAGAGTTTGGCTGGTTCTGCTGATGTTTGTGATGACACGACTACAGTATATTAATAAATTATGATTTTTTTTTCTTCAACAATAAACATTCATGGAAAAATAAGACATTCCCTGAAAATAAGACCTAGCTCGTCCTTAGGAGCAAAAATTAATATAAGACATTAATATAAGGCCCCAAAGAATCATCTCCACTGGTTGGCCCCAAGAATCATCTCCACTGTTGGGCCCCAAGAATCATCTCCAATGGTGGGCCCCAAGAATCATCTCCACTAGTGGGTCCCGAGAATTATCTCCAATGGTGGGTCCTAAGAATCAACTTCACTGGTGGAAACCAAGAATCATTTCCACTGGTTGGCCCTAAATTCCACTCCACGGGGGGGGACCACGAATCAAGTCCACTGGTGGACCCCAAATATCAACTCCCCTGTTGGGCTTTAAGCCTCAACTCCACGGGTGGCCCACCGAATCAGCTCCTCTGGTGGGTGCCAATAATCAACTCCACTGATGGGCCCCAAGAATCAACTGCACTGGTGGCCTCAAGAATCAATTCCACTGGTGGACCCCAAAAATCAACCCCACTGGTGGGCCGTAAGAATCAACTCCACTGGTGGACCCCAAGAATCAACTCCACTGGTGGTCCCAGGAAACATCTCCACCTGTGGGCCCCAAGAATCATCTCCACTGGTGGGCCCCAATAATCATGTCCACTGGTGGCTCCAAGAATAAACTCCGCTAATTGGTCTTAAGAATCACCTCCACTGGTGGGTACTAAAGATTAACTCCATTAGTGGATCTCAAAAATAAACATCATTGGTAGGCCCTGAGAATCAACCACGCTATTGGGCCTTAACAATCAACTCCACTGGTGGGCCCCATGCATCATCTCCGTTGGTGGAGCTCAGACACTCTAGTCCGACACTGCTAGCACAGCATGCTGGGAGATGAGCCACAGATAGAGAAACAACAGATTGGAGATCATGAAATGAGTCAATTTCACTATTGTAAAAAACAAGGAGACCTAGAGGTGGCTGAATAGAATACTATAGGGCTAAAATTGGGTCAGGGGCTGGTGTCTGCAGGGATGCTATAAATCTCGCTGTGTATATAGTTCACATCATTGTATGCTTAAACCTGTTCCATGTGACTACACTCCCTCGGCGATTTTTGAGTCCTGGTCGATCCCTTAGCTTAGTATTACTTTGTTTTTGTTGTATATGAAAGTTCTGAATCCAGTCCCGGGTGCAGCCATCCACCCAAGCTTCACACTTTCCCTCCGAGAAGCCAGGCTTAATGTATCTAAGCCCAGGATACAATAAAAAGCCAACTACCAGTAAAGCGAGAGCCATTTCAAAGTCAGCAAAGTGCGACTGATGCTCGCTGTGAAGCGGCGGGCAGGAATCCTGTCCCAAACAGCGGGGCAGCAGTTTGCCTGATCACCACAATGTCTGTGTCTATATTAGCTCTCCCTCGGCGCAGGAAGGACGGCTCCATGCAGGATGCGCACAGCTGTTGACTCAGCCCTGAAAACCACTTGTGGGGCCTTGAGGATTAATCTGCATAATCAGGAATGCCAGGCTGTCAAGTGGAGCTCTGTTTAGTGAGATCTGATTATAATACAATGATTTTTTTTTTTTTTTTTTGTGAGATTCATGCTGCAAAACACATTAAACCATCGGGGGTCATGTGACTTAACATTACAGAGGATGAGGATGAAGATAAGTGAATGTCAATGTTCATCTGTTTCACACCTCTGTCGTAATATGTAGTACTGCAACTCAGAAAATATAAAGTGCAGAGTGAGAATGTCCGGAGGATCGGAGTGAGAATGTCTGGAGGATCGGAGTGAGAATGTCTGGAGGATCGGAGTGAGAATGTCTGGAGGATCGGAGTGAGAATGTCTGGAGGATCAGAGTGAGAATGTCTAGAAAGTGCAAACTGAGAATGTCCAAAGTGTGCAGAGTGAGAATGTCTGGAGGATCAGAGTGAGAATGTCTAGAAAGTGCAAAGCGAGAATGTCCAACATGTGCAGAGTGAGTAAGTTTGGAGGATCAGAGTGAGAATGTCTAGAAAGCTCAAGGTGAGAACTTCCAAAGTGTGCAGAGTCAGAATTTCCAGAGGTGCAGAGTGAGAATATCTGGAGGATGTGGAGTGAGAATGTCTAGAAAGTGCAGAGTCAGAATGTTTAGATATTATAGAGTGAGAATGTCTGGTGGGTGCAGAGTGAGACCATGCAGAGGGTGCAGAGTGAGAATGGTCAGAGGGGAGAGAGTGAGAATATCCAGCGGGTGCAAAGTGAGAATTTCTGGAGGGTGTGGAGTGAGAATGTCTATAAATTATAGAGTGAGAATGTCTTGAAAGTGCAGAGTCTGAATTTCTAGAAAGTGCAGAGTCCGAGCGTCCAGAAGGTGCAGAGTGAGAATTTCTGAAGGGTGTGGAGTCAGAATGTCTAGCTATTGTAGAGTGAGAAAGTCCAGAAGGTGCAGAGAGAAAATATCTGTAGGGTGCATAGTTAGAATGTTCAGAGGGTGCTTAGTGAGATTATCCAGAGGGTGCAAAGAGAGAGTGCCTGAAGGCCACAGAATAAAAAAGTCCAGAAGGTGAAAATGTCTATATGGTGAAGAGTGAGAATGCCAGGGAGGTGCAGAGTAACAATGTTTCTAGGGTGCAGAGTGAGAATTGTTTATAAAGTGCAGAGTGAGAATGTGCAGATGGTGTTCGGGGGAATATCTGGAAGGTGCAGAGGGAGAAAATCTGTAGAATGCAGAGTTAGAATATCTAGAAAGTGCAGAGAACAAAGGCTTTTGAGAAAGAGCTTAACAGCTCACCAGAAAGTGCAGAGTGAGAATTTCTAGAAAGTGCAGAGTGAGAATTTCTAGAAAGTGCAGAGTGAGAATTTCTAGAAAGTGCAGAGTGAGAATGCCCGAAAGGTGCAAAGTGAGAATGTCCGAAAGGTGCAAAGTGAGAATGACCGAAAGGTGCAGAGTGACAATGTCTATTAAGTGCAGAGTGAGAATGTCTAGATAGTGCAGAGTGAGACAGTCTATAAAGTCAAAAGTGAGAATATCTGAAGAGTGGAGAGTGAGATTGTCTGAATAATGCCCAGTGAGAATGTCCAGAAGGTACAGAGTGAGACGTTCCGGAGAGTACACAGTGAGAGCTGAGGGTGTAGTGTATGGATTGATAGAAAGTCTCATCCTGTTTGTCTGACACTCTCTTCCTTCATCACTATTTTATTATTGAGTTGTGTTGAACCACTTTGCAGAGGGACAGGAGAACAGAGATAAGATAGTGGAGGTTGTGCTTCTTGGGCAGTTTTTGTGGCATGATCCGTGTTAGAAAACATAACTTGTAGAGAAATTGGGGGTTGAGCATACCGTCCCTGAGGGTTCAGTTAGGAGAATCCCTGAGGGGTATATTAATAGTAGTAGGGGCCATGGCTGCTCAGACCAGAGATGCTATAAAGAGAAGCCCAGGGCTTTGTCTGGTATTAGAGAGACACTTATTACATGTCCAAGTTATTACGTACAGTAGTTGCTCATGTAAGTGCTCACAAGGGTTATGTAAATTCCCTAGTCTTTGCTCGTAGCCATCTACAGACTATTGACCACTGTTTTCTTCATCTGTAGTCTGGATACATGAAGTCACCATATGTGTGTTACTAATGGAGAAAATCAGAGCAAATCCTATAATAACACTGTATTTGGAAACTAATAACTATGGACTTTGGCAAAGTGACTCCCAATAAGAGGAGCCTTATTTATTGATATAGCGCCATTATATTCCACAGCTCTCTACAAACATTGCTCCCTGTACAGTGGGAATATCCAGAGGATGCAGAGCATTGAGGCTCAGTCTAGATTCCATATTAACCTATCAGGATGTTTTTTGGAGTTTGCAGGAAATAGGAGTACCCAGAGGAAACCCATGCAAATATGGGGAGAACATACAAACTCCCTGTAGATGTTGTACATGGTAAGAGATAAACCTCGATCCAACCTCGCATTCCAAGTCAACAGTACTAATCACTGAGCCACTGTGTTGCCTATAATAACCACTGAATTATTTGTGTATGACTAATAGAAAGGACAATAACTTCAATCTTTCCAGGACCCAGTAACAAGAAATTGTTGATATATTGTTTGATATAAGGATGGTAGAAATATAAACCATTCGAAAATCAAGTATCAGTCAAAAAGTAAAGAAAAAATTGATCTTCTCCTAAAACAAGGAGCCCAGAACATCCACTACCCAGGTAGAGAAATCTGTCAGCCCTCTTATCTATCACCTTATTCTGCAACCATGCAATCTTTGTGTAGAGAAATCTTTATCTGGTTTACCCTGCTCATTATTAACAGGGAAGGACCCGCCCATGAGGAACTTAGAAAAACTAATATGAGTGGGATGTCCTCTCTTAAACAGTTTTATATCAGCCACATTGATTATATCTGTATGACTAGTAGAAAATACAATAATCTAAATCTTCTAGGACCCAGAAGCAAAGTAATTTGTTTTCCTTGATATTAAGATGTTTAATATGAAAAGTAGCTGTCAAAAGGTAAAGAAAAAAGATCTTTTCCTAAAATATGGAGCCCAAAACATCCAATAACCAGGTAAATAAATCTGTCAGCCCCCTCATCTACAACCCAGAGAATAAACATCAATTGCAGGATCAAGTTACTTGAATAGCCCTTATGTTGTAACCATGTAATCTCACTGGTTTGCCCTGCCCACAAGGAATTGTAAAGGACTCGCCCATGAGGAACTGGGAAAGACCAATATGAGTTGGATGCCATCTCTTTAACACTTTTATAGCAGCCACATGGATTATATCTGTATAATTAGAAGAAAGGGCTATAATCTCAATCCTCTAGGAAGTAGAAACTGAAGTAATTATATTTTTAATGTTTAGATGCTGAATATATAAAAAAAAAAAAATGAAAATTATGTATCCGTCGAAAAGTAAAGAAAAACAGATCTTTTCCAAAAGTGAAGAGCCCAAAACATCCATTAACCAGGCAAAGACTAACCAACCCAAAGACTAAACATCAATTGTGGGCTCAAGTAACTTGACTGATCCTTATGTTGTAACAATGCAATGTCACTGGTTTGTTCCTCCCATAAGGAACTGGGAAGGTCCTGCCCATGAAGAACTGGGAAAGACCATTGTGAGTTGAGGGCTCTCTCCTTAATAGTTTTATAGCCACATGAAATACACCAGTATGACCAGTAGAAAGGACAATAAACTCAATCTTCTAGGAAACAGAAAGTAAAGTTATTGTATATTTAATGTTAAGAAGCTGGAAATATTGAAACATTTAAAATTTAAGAAACAGTCGAAAAGTAGAGAAAAATAGATCTTTTCTTAAAGTGAGGAGCCCAAAACATTACGAGTAACCAGGTAGAGAAATCTGTCAGCCTCCTAAGCTAAAACCCAGGGACTAAACATCAATTGCAGGATCAAGTAACTTGACTGGTCCTTATGTTTTAACTATGCAGTCTCACTGGTTTGCCCCGCCCATAAGGAACTGGAAAGTACCCGGCTATGAGGAACTGGGAAAGACCATTGTGAGATGAGGGTCCTCTCTTTAACAGTTTTATAATAACCACATGGATTACACCTATATGACCAGCAGAAAGGACAATGATCTCAATCTTCTAGGAAATAGAAAGTAAATTAATTGTATATTTTTCGTGAAGAAGGTGGAAATATAGAAAAATATGAAAATTTGGTAACAGTTAAAAAGTAGAGAAAAATAGCCTAAAACATTGACTTTAACCAGGTAGAGAAACCTGTCAGCCTCCTCATCTACGACCCAGAGACTCTAAACATCAATTGCAAGATCAAGAAACTTGACTGGTCCTTATGTTGTAACCTTGCAGTCTCACTGGTTTGTCCAACCCATAAGGAACTGGGAAGGACCTGCCCATGAGGAACTGGGAAAGCCTATTGGGAAATGAGGGTCCTTTCTTTAACAGTTTAATAATAACCGCATGGATTACACCTGTATGACCAGTAGAAAGGACAACAACCTCAATCTTCTAGGAAATAAAAAGAAAATTAATTGTATATTTTATGTTAAGAAGGTAGAAATATAGAAAAAATCTGAAAATTAGGAAACAGTTAAAAAGTAGAGCAAAATAGCTCAAAACATTAACCAGGCAGAGAAATCCGTCAGCCTCCTCATCTAAAACACACAGACTAAACATCAATTGCAGAATTAAGTAACTTGACTGGTCCTTATATTGTAACCATGCAATCTCACTGGTTTGCCCCGCCCATGAGGAACTGGGAAGGACCTTCCCATGAGGAACTGGGAAAGATCCTTTCTTTAATAGTTTTATTATAGCCACATGGATTATACCTGTATGACCAGTGGAAAGGACAATAAACTCAATCCTCCAGGAAATAGAAACAAAAGTGGTATTATTTTTGATATTTAGATGCTGGAAATATAAAAAAATATGAAAATCAAGAATCAGATGAATAGTTAAGAAAAATAGATATTTTCCAAAAGTGAGGAGCCCAAAACATCTAACAATCAGGCAGAGAAATCTGTCAGTCTCCTTATCTACAACCCAAAGACTAAACATCAATTATAGGCTCAAGTAACTTGACTGGTCCTTATGTTGTAACTGTGCAATTTCACTGGTTTGCCCCACCCATAAAGAACTGGTAAGGACCTGCCCATGAGGAACTGGGAAAGACCATTGTGAGTTGAGGGTTCTCTCTTTAACAGTTTAATAGCCACATGGATTACACTTGTATGAACAGTAGAAATAACAATAACCTCAATCTTCTAGGAAACAGAAAATAATTGTATATTTAATGTTAAGAAGCTGGAAATATTGAAAAATTGTAAATTTAAGAAACAGTCAAAAAGTAGAGAAAAATAGATATTTTCCTAAAGTGAGGAGCCCAAAACATTACGAGTAACCAGGTAGAGAAATATGTTGTAACCCTGCAATCTCACTCGTTTGCTCCACCCACGAGGAACTGGGAACGGGGAAAGACCATTGTGAGATAAGGGACCTCTGTTATATAATAGACACATAGATTACAGCTGTATGAGTAGAAGAAAGGACAGTAACCTCAGTCTTCTAGGAAAAAGAAAGTAAAGTTAATGTTAAGATGCTAGTAATATAGAAAAATACAAATCTTAAGAAACAGGCAAAAAGTAGAGAAAAATAGATCTTCTCCTAAAGTGAGGCACCCAAAACATTATGAGTAACCAGTTAGAGAAATCTGTTGGCCTCTAAAACAGACAGACTAAACATCAATTGCAGGATCAAGTAACTTATGATGTAACTATGCTATCTCACTGGTTTGCCCCGCCCATAAGGAACTGGGAATGACCTGCCCATGAGGAACTGGGAAAGAACACTGAGAGTTGAGGGTTCTCTCTTTAACAGTTTAATAGAAACATGGATTGCACTTGTATGAACAGTAGAAAGGAAAATAACCTCAATCTTCTAGGAAATAGAAAGTAGCCTTTGGCTTTTTGGGGCTCTTGGTGGCTTTCTTGGCCGCTGCAGGCTTCTTGGCTTTCTTCGGGCTCTTGGTCGTGGTCTTCTTAGGAGATTTGGCGGTGGCGGGCTTCTTGGGCTTGGCCGCCGGCTTCTTCTTGGCCGCTTTCTTGTCCTTGGTCTCCGGCTGCTTCTTGTTGAGCTTGAAGGAGCCAGAGGCGCCACTGCCTTTGAGCTGGAGCAGAGTTCCCTTAGTGACCAGCACCTCGATGGCCAGCTTGAGGCAGCTGTTGTTCCGCTCTACAGCGTATCCTCCCGCAGCCAGAGCCTTCTTCAGGGCGGCCAGGGACACCCCGCTGCCCCTCCTTTTGGGCGGACCGGCTGTGCCCATGAGCTCGGGAAAGGGGCTGGGAACCCCGGGGGGGGCTTTTGCTCTTTTTGGCGGGCCCCCCGGGGGAAAGTTTCTTTAGTGCTTCTTGGCCTTGGCGGCCGGCTCGGCGGGATGTTTGCGGGGCAAGGCCCGGGGGTCCCGCCCATCTTTAAAAGGAACCAAGAAAACCCCCCGACAAAAGACCCCCAAAAATTGAAAAATCTAGGAAATAGGAAAAGGGAATTATATGTTTTAAAAAAATTGGGAAGGGGCAAATAATGAAAAGTAAGAAAAAATGCCTAAAACATTGACTTTTAAACCCGGTAAGAAAAAACCTTCAGCCTTTCCTTTATTACGACCCAAGGAAAAACTTAAAACAATTAAAATTTCAGGAAGCTTTCCGGGGCAGGGTTACCAAAAGTCGGATCTAAAAAACCGGGCGACTTTCAAGCTAATTTATTTTTAAGCATTGCATTGATCAAAGTTCCGCTGTCACGTCTTCCGTCTCCCGTTAAGACACCTTGAAATGCAGCGGTTGACCCGGGCCCGCCCACTTTAGCGAAAGGCCCCCAGAGTTCCCCGTGAAACGTGCTGTTTTGTTTGTAAAGTCTCCGGCATCAAACCTGCGCTAATGACTGGCATTACAGCCGGGGAGATCATTAAATGCAACAAATTATTTCTCTGGTAGATTCGTCTTTTAGCGAAAAATGTAAGCACAAAAGGGGAGGTTTTACTTTGGGAGAGCGGCACCGCAAACAGCGAGCAATTTTTTTTTTAAAATATTTAAAAATTTTTTGGGTTCCTATATTTCAATGCAGGGATAATGTTGACAATTATCTGCATGACTGGCGGCGAATTGGGAAATTTAAAGGGTTTACAATTAACGGCCGCTAACAATTTTGGGAAGGGACGCCCCTTTAACGTTTATTTTTAAAAATGTTTTTTGAATAAAAAAAAGTGGTTTTTTTGGAAGTGAATTTGATGGTGCCGATCTATTAGAAGAAAAAATTTCATCCGCCAGAAATTTTGAGCGGGCAGTATTGATACATTGCTATGAATGAGAAGTCAAAATAAAATTTAAAGGGCAAAAAAACCCAACCCTTAAAAATAACCCAGGGCCCGAAACCCCGGGAAAACCCAAACTAAAATAGTTATATTTTTTGAAAATAGGGGGGAGTATTATAGTAGTTTATTCTTGTAATGGGGAGAAATTTTAGTAGTTATATTCTTGTACATTTGAGGGCAGTATTATAATTAAAATTCTTGTACAAAGGAGCAGTTTTTAAAAGTTAAATTATATTCTTTTAAATAGGAGGGATTTTTATAGTAGTTATTTTTTGTACATAGGAGCAGTATTGAAATATTTTTATTCTTGTACATAGGGGCGTATTATACAGTTATATTCTTGTACATAGGAGCAGTATTATATAGTTATAAATTTTTGTAATAGGGGCCTTTTTGTAGTAGTTATATTCTTGTTTCCCTAGGGGAGTATTTTAGCAGTTTTATTTGTTTCATAAGAACCCGTAATTTTAGAAATTATATTTGTACAAAGGGGAAAGAAAATAGTAGTTATATTTTGTTTCAAAGGGGGGTATTTAGGGAAATTAAAATTCTTGTCATAGGGCAGTATTAAAGTAAATTATACTCTTTACATAGGAAGGGGAGTATTAAAGAAATTAATTTTGGGGTTTCAAAAGGGGCAGTATTATATATTTTTTTTCTTTTGGGACATAGGGGGGGCAGTATTATAGTAAGTTTTTTTGTTAACATAGGGGGGGAGTATTAAAAGTAGTTTTATTCTTGTACAAAAGGGGGAGTTTTTATTTTAGTTTAAAATTCCTTTTTAATAGGGGGGATAGTATAGTAGTTATTTTTTTTTTGTAAATAGGGGGCAGTATTTTGAAGATATAAATTGTACCCAGGAGCCCGTATTATTGTTATAATTTTTGAAAAATAGGGTTTTGTATTATAGTAGTTTTATTCTTGTACACGGCAAAACAGGTTTTAAAATTTTTCATGCGCTTTTTTTTGTTTGCAAAAATAAAGGGGCATTTATCTTTATTTTTGTATTCTTCTTTTCCAAAATTTTTCCCGGAATTAAAAATTTAAAATTGATTTGAAATAAAAAACCGGGTTAAAAAATTAACAATAAGTTTATTTGTTTGCAAAAT
This sequence comes from Phyllomedusa bahiana, assembly GCA_025379985.1. Classification (NCBI taxonomy): domain Eukaryota; kingdom Metazoa; phylum Chordata; class Amphibia; order Anura; family Hylidae; genus Phyllomedusa; species Phyllomedusa bahiana. The sequence goes on from JAODAL010027270.1 coordinate 19,975, forward strand.
TGAACTTGCATTTTTAAATGGAGTAAAAGTGAAATAGGTTACGGCAAAAACAAAAAAAAAAATAAATACTGTAAACCCGATAAAAAATTTTATTAAAAAAGTTAAAAAAGAACTAAATCTGGCAACGACTCTAATTAAAAGAGGGAGGGAGGGCAGAAGCGTCGCAGAGTAACAAGTTCCTGCCTCTCAGCTTTTTTTTGTGCCTTGGGGAAACAAAATGCTAAATAATATACGAAAAGCAATCAGACCTAAATGGTACGAAAAGTCTACAGCAGCAGCAGGTGGAGGAGAAGCCTATGTCTGTGAATGGAGCTCCGGAGGTGAGAGAAGAACTCAGCACAATCAATAAGAGCTCCTTGATAATGATACTCTATCTCCATAGACTTTTGGCACAGTCTATCAAATCCGTGTCCTAGACCATGATAACTTCTTTAGCAATCAGAATATTGCACAAGTAGCTGAGCCAAAGTCAATGTGTTGATCCTGGAGAGGCTTCTTAGCTATTGAACCAGGCGGTGGGCAGCCCGGCAGCAGAGGGACAAGCTTGGCCCAGGACCATGCGCTGATTTTCCAAGGAAACTCAATGGAGAATTTCTATTAATGCAATTGTACAAGTTTTCTGCTACAATTGCATTGACTCCACCCCCCCCCCCTTTACAAAACTGGGGTTCATCAGAGAACCAATTTGGTGACTTGCAGATATGTTGGCCTATAATGTATCAAGGGATATAGAGCACAGTGATTTTTCAGATGCCTGATGTACTGTATAATTTACTGTGTTCCCCCATTAGAGAAAACCTCCATACAAAAAAGTTTCCCTCTAGGTAGAAGGGAAGGGCCTGCATTGACCATAATGGAGGGAGGGGGGGGGGGACTGGCAGATTTTCATAAAAGGGGTGCAGCTTCCAATCAGGGAAGTATTAAGTAACCATAGTGCCCCAGAGAAAAAAATGGAATAACCCACCCTCCCCCCCTTTCATGAAGACTATGTTTAACTACATGTGAGTTCATGACATAAAAAGCGTAAAGGGGTTTTGCCACGATGTAATGTTGACGTGGGATCCTCCAAAATGGGTATTTAATCACTTTTCTAAATATATGTGATTACAAAAAGTGAAGCACCTGAGAACTACAGACTTCCTTACATGCCCTTAGTTTCCTCACTGTTTACATTAGATATAACCAGGAGCTGACAGGAGCTGATCTGGCTGCGCTTGCGTTGTTTGCACTTCTTATTTGATAGCAGGGAACATGAACAAGCTCTGTAGGGACTGGGGAGAAACGATCCTGTGTCTTTTGTATAGAGAATCCACTGGTTGTAATGTAATTATCTGAGTAAACATGCAGACGCTCCCTGGCTCTCTGCTCAGTCCTTCTCTCCCCCACTGCAGCAGTTCATGAACAAATGAAAGATGCTGCCTGCCTTCTCTCCTGAGCAGATAAGAGGGAGCAACTTGTGTACAACACAGTTATCCCCTGTGGATTAGCCAAATAACATATGTGCTCAAGTACAGAGACTGCATATCAGGAACGTGCATGGGAGGTGGAGCGATGACATCACAGAGGAGGTACTTGTTTTTTTAAACACAGAAACATATCGCCCCTTTTTCAAGCCTCAAGAGGGGAGTATCAGCCGGTTAGGTGAGGAACTCAGTTCTTGGCAAAACCCATTTAAGGGGAATCTATCACTAATCTATTTTTCTTATTAATTGAAACCAGTTACTAATATATTCTTTTATTTCTTTTTTTATCTAGTTCTATTTGTAATGTGACTACATAGAGATAAGCAGAGCCAACAGTAATGTGAGTTTAGTCTGCCCCGAAATTCGGGATTTTATCTTTTCACTATCACAGCTAGAGAAGGATAAGATTTTATATGTCATTTTTAGTTGCATAGGACTAACAAAAAAAAAATATTTACAGGAATTCCAGGAATATTGGTTTTAACAAAAATACTTCTTCCTGATGGACGTGTCCCTTAAAGGGGTTTTGCCACGATCTCAATTTCATACCTCCTGCCTCCAGCTCTTCAGCTCTGTGTGCTCAGAAGGGGGCGTGTGTGATTCATTTGATTTACGTATCATGTGACCCAGCAGGATGACATCACCAGGCCTTTTCTCTCTTTAGTCAAAGAAAGGTTTGTTTATGTAAAGCATTGTGAGTAGCTCAGAGGTAAAGTTTTTGACTCCAGACACAAGCATCCTCGGTTCAAATCCCTGCAGGAACCAAACCTGTGGATATTATTTCTCTTTATCAATTCACAGACCTGATTGAGGTTTCTTTTTTAATTTATTTGCACTGTTTGATTAATTACTAACTAGTCCAAGGGACGGGATTAGAGTGATAGAACCTGGGGTTGAACACTCGCTCAGCAGTGAGTGTGTGTGATTACTAAGGAGCACAGAGGATGGGAGTAGAGTGACAGCACCTGGGGTTTGAACACTCAGTAGCTGCCTGAGAGGAGAGGTGATGTCTGAGCATGTGCGGCCAGGACTCAGGAGCTCACAGCCCTGGCCGTATCCCCTGGAGATGAGCTGTAAATAATGCATCACTAAAGGAGCAGCTAAAACAAAAACGGTGCAGAATTTTTAATAATGGTGAACGGTGATTTGTTTATTATTTAATTTACAAACTTCCCACCTCAATTTTACTTCATGACAAAACCCCTTTAAACGTGTACAGTAAATGGAAGCCAGAAACATGGCGTGGACCAAGCCTTATGTAACACGTGCAGATTATATTATGGATTTCCAGTTGATGTAAATGAAAATTTTTCTATTTGCTGGAAGCAAGCAGAGATCCTGACAGTAGTAAGGAATGAAAAACACAATCTATTAGGAAGATGCAGAACATTTCATTTACATTCATTGAGCTTTCGGTCCAGTTCACATCTGCTTTGGCGATTCCGTCAAAAGTTCTTGGGACTTTTTTATTTTTTATTTTTCTGTCCAGAAAAATATAGAAAAAATAAATAAATTCTGTGAAATTCACAGAAAACCTTGCACCCAATGGCACAGATGCTGCGTTTTTGCAGGGAGGTTGCAGATACCCCTGATATTCCAGCCGCTCTGGTGTAACTCGTGTTTTTGCTGACTGCTGACTTTTGAGAAGTTTGCAGATCAAATTTAAATATTTATTGGTGCATTTTTAATTTCGGCTCTTGACGCTCGTTAATCCCCCGGGGACGCGCTCGCTGCAACGTGTTCGTTAAACAAGTGGCCAGAGAAGAAGAGCAGGACAATGCAATTATGACTTCTCTGCTTCTGCTCTCGTGCCTCCCGGCGCTGGTGGCGAGGTTTCATGCGCTGCTCAGTTTTCGCAGCAGAGTTAGCAAATAAACAAACACTTGACTCCTGTAAGGGCCCGAGTTGAGGATCTCCTGCGGAGAGGATACTCGGCCAGGAGCTGAAACTGCACAATAATCTCACCCAAAAACTACACTGATACACTGAAACAAATATCTGCATTGTAGAGCCGCCGTCCATGCTGCCCGGTGTTAGGGCTCCTCCTTCAGCCAAAATTCAGCTCTACATCTATTGATAGTCAGCAGGAAGAAGCAGAGCTGCAGTGTGAAGCATGGGGAAAGGACCAACCCAACCTAGCAGAGCTGTAGTGTAAAGCATGGGGAAAGGACAAACCTAACCTAGCAGAGCTGCAATGTAAAGCATGGGGAAAGGACAAACCTAACCTAGCAGAGCTGCAGTGTAAAGCATGGGGAAAGTATAAACCTAACCTAGCAGAGCTGCAGTGTAAAGCATGGGGGAAGGATAAACCTAACCTAGCAGAGCTGTAGTGTAAAGCATAGGGAAAGTATAAACCTAACCTAGCAGAGCTGCAGTGTAAAAACATGGGAAAGGACAAAACCCCCCCTAGCAGAGCTGAGTGTAAAGCATGGGAAAGGACAAACCTAACCTAGCAGAACTGCAGTGTAAAACATGGGGAAAAAGGGCCAAACCAACCTAGCAAAGCTTTTAGTGTAAAGCATGGGGGAAGGACAAACCTAACCTAGCAGAGCTGGAGTGTAAAGCATGGGGAAAGGATAAACCTAACCTAGCAGAGCTGCAGTGTAAAGCATGGGGCAAGGACAAACCTAACATAGCAGAGCTGCAGTGTTAAGCATGGGGAAAGGATAAACCTAACCTAGCAGAGCTGCAGTGTGAAGCATGGGGAAAGGATAAACCTAACCTAGCAGAGCTGCAGTGTAAAGCATGGGGAAAGGACAAACCTAACCTAGCAGAGCTGCAGTGTAAAGCATGGGGAAAGGATAAACCTAACCTAGCAGAGCTGCAGTGTAAAGCATGGGGAAAGGACAAACCTAACCTGGCAGAGCTGTAGTGTAAAGCATGGGGAAAGGAGAAACCAAACCTAGCAAGCTCAGTTAAAGCAAGGGGAAAAAGGGTAACCTAACCTAGCAGGGCTGCAGTGAAAAGCATGGGGGAAGGAAAACCTAAAACCCAGAGAGCTGCAGGTGAAGCAGGGAAAGGACAAACCTAACCTAGCAAAGCTGCAGTGTAAAGCATGGGGAAAGGACAAACCAAAACCCAGCAGAGCTCAGTGTAAGAGCAGGGGGAAAAGGGCAAACCTAACCTAGCAGAGCTGCAGTGTAAAGCATGGGGAAGGACAAACCTAACCTAGTAGAGCTGTAGTGTAAAGCATGGGGAAAGGATAAACCTAACCTAGCAGAGCTGCAGTGTAAAGCATGGGTAAGGATAAACCTAAACTAGCATAGCTGCAGTGTAAAGCATGGGGGAAAAGGGAAAAACCAACCTAGCAGAGCTCCCGTGTAAAAGCATGGGAAAGGAAAACCTAACCTAGCAGAGCTGCAAATGTAAAGCAGGGAAAGGATAAACCTCACCTCTCAGAGCTGCAGTGTAAAGCATGGGGAAAGTATAAACCTAACCTAGCAGAGCTGAAGTGTAAAGCATGGGGGAAGGACAAACCTAACCTAGCAGAGCTGTAGTGTAAAGCATGGGGAAAGGATAAACCTAACCTAGCAGAGCTGCAGTGTAAAGCATGGAAAGGAAAACCCACCTAGCAGAGCAGCCCGTGTAAAGCATGGGGAAAGGACAAACCTAACCTAGCAGAGCTGCAGTGTAAAGCATGGGGAAAGGATAAACCTAACCTAGCAGAGCTGCAGTGTAAAGCATGGGGAAAGGATAAACCTAACCTAGCAGAGCTGCAGTGTAAAGCATGGGGAAAGGATAAACCTAACCTAGCAGAGCTGGAGTGTAAAGCAGGGGGAAAGTAACCAACGTAGCATTCCGTAAGCATAGGGGAAAAATAACAACGCAAAGCTTCAGTTTTCAATGCCAATTGAGAATATAACAGATTAGGAAAACCCCAATAGAGATAGGTCAAAGGGGGGAAATCCAGCAGGTCCCGTAAGCATGGGAAAGAAACCTTTAGCATGGTGCCTCTCAGAATGAGCTACATCTCCTTTCAGGGTCTGATATATCTTAAATGAATACTTGTACAGCATTAGAAAACCATAGCAGCATGATTCTATACCCAGCGTCAGATCTGTCCATGTCCGGCTCCAGGGAATAAGCTGCAATACCACACACAGCCTGTGGACAGGAGTGGCGCTCTTTCCTTGAACCATGGCCTTGACTGAGGACCTCCTCCTGCACCAGAGACCGGCTCCATCTTTACACTGTAAATTGCCCCTTGGTTTCACAGTTTTTTGGTGGCTTTAGTGTTAGGTGGTTGATATTGGTATATTTTAGCCATTATATTCTGGGCCCCATCGCGCTCCCGCTTCCTCAGTCCACTTTATGTGTCGCTTGTTAGGCCTGAGTAATGACTGGACATAAAAAAAGTGAATTTCCAGTCCGCGCAAGGACTATAAAAATAATCTCCATAAATTACAAGGCTTGCATTTGTCACAGACCCAGATGATGTGGATTCACTTTGGTACATGAGGTGCGCGCTCTTCCTTCCTAATTAACATCACAAATCTCCAGGCAGTAATACTCCGAGCCCGGATACAGCCGCGCCGATCGCACCTCGTGATGACAATGTGAAAGGCGACGCGCTGCAATTAAGGGCTGAAAATAAGACCCAAAATGGTTTGGCACCGGTGGTGGTCGTGTCACCCATCAGACGCCTCCCGGAGCAGGACAGGTGGCTCTGCCTGTAATTGGGATCAATGACATCTCTCTGCAACAAGTCACAGACTTGAGAAGGAAGGAAGTTTTATCAGGGACCCCAAAAAGTATATACAGAGACTGTGTGGGTGTTACTACAAGGGCTGTCTCATTGCTAGGACACAACATCAGCAGGTCTGACTACAATGAAGGGGCCAACGCATTAAAGGGGTTGTCTCACTACATTGATTCATCATGCCTCAGTCCTGGTTTCTTGGTTTCATTTTGAATTCAGGGGCGTGTTTACTGGCTTCCACTAGGCTGTAGTAGAAGCCAGGTCTGTAGCTATAGCAACCAGTGCTGGCAGCCATCATAAGATTGAACAGGTCTGTAGCTTTAGCAACCAGCGCTGGAAGCCTATCAGAAGAGATCAAACACGTCTGTAGCTATAGCAACCAGCGCTGGAAGCCTATCAGGAGAGATCAAACACGTCTGTAGCTATAGCAACCAGCGCTGGCAGCCTATCAGGAGAGATAGAACAGGTCTGTAGCTATAGCAACCAGCGCTTGCAGCCTATCAGAAGAGATCAAACACATCTATAGCTATAGCAACCAGCGCTGGCAGCCTATCAGAAGAGATCGAACAGGTCTGTAGCTATAGCAACCAGCGCTGGCACCTATCAGAAGAGATAAAACACGTCTTTAGCTATAGCAACCAGCGCTGGCAACCTATCAGAAGAGATCAAACACGTCTGTAGCTATAGCAAGCAGCGCTGGCAGCCTATCAGAAGAGATCAAACAGTCTGTAGCTATAGCAACCAGCGCTGGCAGCCTATCAGAGAGAGTCAAACAGTCTGTAGCTATAGCAACCAGCGCTTGCAGCCTATCAGAAGAGATCAAACACGTCTGTAGCTATAGCAACCAGCGCTGGCAGCCTATCAGGAAGAGATCAAACACATCTGTAGCTATAGCAACCAGTGCTGGCAGCCTATCATGAGAGAGTAAACAGGTCTGTAGCTATAGCAACCAGTGCTGGCAGCCTATCATAGAGATCAACTCACGTGTAGAACTGTATGGACACATCAGCAAACTGTTGTTTTTGCAGCCTATCAGGAGAGACAATTAAGCAGTCTGTAGTTATAGCAACCATGGGGGGGGGGGGGGGGGGGGGGGGGGGGGGGGGGGGGGGGGGGGGGGGGGGGGGGGGGGGGGGGGGCAACCGCGGGAGACACAGAAAAAAAACAAACACAAAAAAAAAAAAAAAAAAAAAAAAAAAAAAAAAAAAAAAAAAAAAAAAAAAAAAAAAAAAAAAAAAAAAAAAAACGAGGAAAAATTTAAATAGAAAGGAAATTTTGAAATTTTATTTTTTTTTTGGAAAAAAAAAAAAAAAAACATCCCGTAGTGAAAAACTTTTAAGCACTTTTTAAAAGGTGCCGTCATATGCCATAGTGCAGTATAGAGATTGTCATTATGCAAACTCAGGGCGGCCATCAGTCATCTATTCACCGTTTCAGAGCCCCATACAGCCAAATCTAATGGGGCCCCCACCCATTACTAGTTCCTATTTTTTAACATATCACAGGGCCCCTTTTTGATTAGGGCCCCTGACAGGAGGCTTCACCTATTGGCGCCTGTGTGCACATTGGTCCCTTTCCCTTCTTGGGAACAAAATCTGGGTTCCAGATGAACCTTTCTGTAGGTTTTGGGTGGGGAGAACAGACATGGGGAGAACATACAAACTCCTTGCAGATGTTGTCCTTGGGGGAACTAGAAGAGGATTTGTTGGATTTGTATCCCGCCTAGACAATCCTCTGACTTTAGCAGAGACATTTTTTAGCTCTACTAATTGGGGTTATTGAGAGACCGCAAGATCCCAGGCTACTCCATGTACCGTGTGTGTTTGCCCTTCAGTTGTCACTGCTACAGTGCTCCGAAAAGTTTGGGTAGCCAAGGTCTCAAAGACATCATTAGCAAAAATGTTCCCTGATCACTTGTTACAATGTATCAGAAGATTGTCAACACTGGATACAAATGTATCAACTTCTCGCCTGTAAGTATTGTTCTTTCAGGATAGACACGAACACGAATGTTTCTATTCACTGATGGCAAGCAGAGCTCTTGAAACATGACGTGATAACATATACAGCTCTGGAAAAAATTAAAGGGGTTTTGCCACGATGCAATGTTGACGAGGGATCCTCCAAAATGGGTATGTTTATATTTTCTAAATATATGTCATTAAAAAGCTACAGGCTTAATCAGAAGCCCTTAGTTTCCTGAAAGTTTACATTAGGCACTTCTTATCTGATGACAGGGAACATGAAGGAGCTTGCAAGGGCTGGGGAGAAAGATCCTGTTTCTTTTGTATAGAAAATCCACTGGTTGTAATGTCATTATTTGAGTACACATTGCACACGCTCCCTGCTTCCTGGTTCTCTCTCAGCCTCCCTCCCTCTTCTCGTGAGGCTGCCCGTTTGTTTCTCTTCTCTTCTGAGCTGACAAACTCCATTCTTGGCAAAACCCCTTTAAGAGACCATTGCAAAATTTTCCGTTTCTCTGTATTTTTCTCTGTATTTTTGAGAAAAATGTACATTGTTATTTTATTATATAAACTACTGACAACGTCTGAGAAATTCAAAGCAATTTTTTTTATTTATTTGCAGTAAATGATAAATCTTCAAAATAATAAAAAAAGAAGCAGCAGCAGCAGTGCTGTCAGACCTCCAATAATGCGAAGAAAACAAGTTCATATTTCTTTAGAAACAATAAGACTAATGGTTTGTTAGGAAGAGTTTTCTTTTCAATCCTTTGACATGGTAACAGTTATTTTTTCATTCAAATTCCTTTTGGCCTATTCCTAGCACTTGATTTTCCATCCAGCTTGTCCTATTGCAAGAGGATTGTGAAGACCACAACAGGGTTTTTTATAGTTTCCTTCATTAAATTAGATTTGGTTCAAGTGATCACTTAATCAGAAGCACATTAAATAGAAATGAGTGGACTTGGTTGGAATTCAACTGACATTGGAATAGAATGGCCGTCAGACAGGTAGAGATGCTGATTTTTAGAAAACTGTTCACTGGTCTCTAAATTTTTTCAACAGCGGTATATCAAAACTATTCAGTGTACAATGAGATTGTCACATCAAGGGAGGTACAGTGAGCTCTGACTGGAACCCAGCCCACTGTCCCTGCCTGCTTGACGTGCTGCCCTAGGCGGCAGACGGCAACTGGGCAACAGTCCCTGCGCTGCTAAAGTGCTGGGGCCGTCAGAAGGAAGAATAGTCAGACAGTCTGGTTCAAACCAAATCAGGAACGCAAGCCACAAATCAGAACCAGAGGGATAAACATAAACAAGCCGAGGTCAAAGACGAACGGGAGCGAGGTACAAAATCAGAAGACAAGCCGGGGTCAGGAGAACAAGCCGAGGTCAGGTACCAGGAAAGAAAACAACAAACAATAGCACGGGTAGAAAGGGCAGCCAGGAGAATATCGCAGGCGAAAGCACTCAGCTATGGGGGGTTTAAAAATGTGATCCCCAGATCCCGCCCCTGTACTGTTTGGGGACCGGGTTCCTGGTCCTCCCATTGGTGGGGGAAACTCGCCTCGGGTAAAGGAGGTGCTGGGCATCTTCACTAAAAACACTCCCAGCAACGGTCTATCGGGGGGGGATGGGTGATCACTGTGCGACTTTTCCCTCCCTGCAAGCCAGCGCTGCCCCCCTGACAGAGTTACTTTTTATTTACAAAAATTTTTAAAAAAAGTTTAAAAAATTTGAAAGCACAATTTTTTTTAGTTTTTTAGTTTTTTTCTTTTTTTTTAATTTTAAATTTCTTTTGGGGGGACAAATTTTTAAAAAGGGTTTTGGGGGCCCCCCTCAGGCGCGGGGCCCCTATAGGGGGACTGAACCCCCTTCACCCAAAATTACCTACCGCCCCTCCCCTTTGGGCCATTTACTCTTTTTTTTCAAGGATTTTAAATTCCCGGGTTCCATTCATTTCCCTGCTGCCCTCTTACACCTTGCATTTGGGGTTATGTTTTCCCCCCTTTTTAGCCATCAACATTGTTTTTCCAAAATCCCCAACCAACGACGTTTTCTTCCATCAAAAAATTTAGGCACTTTCTCCCTCATGAAAAAACATTTGACCCCCTCATCTTTTCCCCTTCCCCTTGGGGCCCCTTTTTTAAAAATTTAAAATAAAAAATTTATTAATTTCTATAGCGCCAAAAAATTTTCCGCAGAAATTTTAAAAAATTTTAAGGGAAAACTTACAGTTTTTAAACTTTTAAAAACTTACAAAAGAGACCCCAAGGGGGTGAGGGCCCTGCTCTTTGAGGCTTAAAAACTATTAGGGTGTAGGGGTGAAAAAATACCGGGAAAAGTCCCCAAGTTTTCAAGGGGCCCGGGCCAAAGTTCAAAAAATAGGGGGTGGTTTACATAAAAAAGGGAAAGAACCGCCCCCCGACTGTACATCTATTTTACAGGTAATGCCTGTGAGGCCCCAAAAGTGCGGGGAGTGACAGATGGGTTTTTGGTAAAAGCAGTTGGGGGATCTTGGGGGGGCCGACCGAGAAAAAGTATTTTCGGGGCCCCTCTTAAAACTGTGGGGGTTGGGGGAATGTCCCTAAACCCCCCGGGGGTAGCATTTTCCCAGGAATTTGGTCCCGCAGGGTGTGAAATTTTGGGTACGGCATGGGGGGTTTCGGATGATTGGGAAAATGGTACCCCCCGATATCACACAGGGGGGAGAGAAGGGTAGGGGGGTTTCCCGAGACTAGGGGGGGGGATGTAGGGGGGAAAGCAGCCTTTGGAGAGTTTTAGGGGTGAAAGTGCTGGTTTATATTTGTTTTAAAAAAATTGGAGGGGGAAAACCAGTGCAGTGAGGGACACAGGGTGAGGCATCAGAAATGGGGTCTGGAGAAAAGAAAAGCCTGGCTGCTGATTAGGACAAATTGGGGGGGGAGATTTTTGCAGAGAGGGGACCGAAGAAGGATTTGGGCGTAGTCAAGACGAGAAAGAAAAAGAGCAAAATGAATTTTTGATTTTTTTTCCCCACGTGAGAAATGGACGGATTCGGGGGATTTCTTGAGGTGAAAGGTGGACAGGAGGGGGCGGGAATTGGATAAAGGGGGTTTTTCAATCGGGAACCAAATTAAAACCCCTAGACACGGGCCTGCCCCTGGGAGAAATGGTGGAACCACAAACAAAAACGAAAAAGGGGGGGGGGGGGGGGCTGGGGGTTGTTTAAAGGTTAGAATCCCGGAAAAAAACAAGAAGTTAGTCTTAGGGGGTTTTAAATTTAGGAGGAAAAAAGAGGAAAGATGTCAGGGGCCCGGGCCCCCCCCCCCAAACCGTCCTGGTTTTTTGGGTAGAAAGGCCCGGGGTTTTGTCCGGGGGGAGGGTTTTAATTGGGTGCCCCGAAATAAGATGGTAAAAGGGAAAAGCCAAATCATTTGTTGGTTTGCCAATGGGGGTGTTAAATTGAAAAGGGAGAGGCCCAAGAAGGGCCCCCCGGGGGAACCCCAACAGCAAGAGGGAGGGAAAGGAGGTAAACCCAAAAAGAGACATTTAAAGGGAGCGGTAAGAGGGGTGGGCCCGAGACCAAGGGGAGGCGGTGTCCTGGGGCCCAATGGTGTAAAGCATCTGAGGAAAAGGGTTTTTGACCCAACATGTAAAAGCTGCAGAGGGGGACCCAAAGGAGGAGAACAAGGAGTAGTTACCCGAGTTTTTTGCTTTAGGTGATTTTGGAGACTTGGGACAAGGGCAGTTTCCGTGGATTTAAAGGGTGGGGAAAACCCTGTTTGGCCGGGGTCAAGAAGAGATTAAGCAAAAGAGAAAACGGATTAGGCGAGATTTGACCAAGGTTCCGGGTTTTGAAAATAAAGGGGAGGTTAGAGACTGGTCGGTATTTTATCCAGGACGGGTCCGAAGGGTTTTTTTTTAGTAAAGGGGTTATAATGGCTTTTTAAAGGGGGGGGAAAACCCCCAATTTAAAGGGGTTTTACAAGTTGAGTGAGGTGAGAGGGACGGGCTGGAGAAAGGGGACTGGACAAGGGGGGGGGGTTTTGGGTCACTAGAGCAGGTGGGGGGGGAGAGACGGGGGGGGGGGAATCCCTGGGCCTTCTTCCCGTCGGGGGGTAAAGGGCTAGAGTAGTTTATAGGAGGGCCCCGGATGGGAGGGGGTGTTATTTTGGGGCCCTGAGATTTTTTTGTTTTCGCAGCTTCCCCCCCTTTTTGTTCATAAAAACCCAATGGGTTTTTTCTAAAAAAAAAACCCCAAAAAATTACCATTTTATGCCCCAAAAAATTTCGTCCCCTCCAAACCAACAGTTTCCATTTAACTGCAGGTCAAAATTGGGAGAACGGCTTTTGCGATTCTTGGCCGGATAGCTTCATCTTCAGGCGGAAAAAAAAAAACTAAGGACATCCCGTAAAAACCCATCTTTCAAACATAAACCCCAAACCAGCCCAAATTGTCCAAAGGAAAAACCCAAAAAACTGCCCCCTTTTTGAAATTAAAAGCAAAACTTAAATTGGTTGCTTTGGGTTCTGATTGGTTCTATGGGCCTTGATTTTGTATGCTTTTGGGGAAGGTTTGGTTTTTGGGGTTGCTAGGGGGTTTTTAGGGGGATTGGTTGCAAAGGGGCCCCTCGGGTTTTCCTTTTGGGCTCTGTTTTTTTTGCTAGGGTTCTTTTGATTAAATTGGTTCTAGGGGCTCTGTTTGGTTTAAAATTTTGGCCTTTGTTTGGGCTGCAATCCCCAAGGGTTTTCTGATTTGGTTTGGGCTATGATTTCAGGAATTGGGTTTGGTTTTTATTTTTTTTTTCTCGGGGTTTTTTTTCCTAATTTTTTAGGCCCCAGATAAGGTTTGCAAAGACCCTCTGATTTTTTTTGCTATGGCCCTTGATGGGTTTGGCAGGGGTTTTCTGATTGGGTTTTCTACTCAAAATTGGTTTGCCATGGGTCTGTTTGGGTTTGCTATGGGTTTGGATTGGTTCTATGCTCTGATTGGTTGCTATTTTGTTTGGGTTTGCTATGTTTTAAAGGGTTCTATAGTTTTCTGTTTGGTTGCTATGACCCCTGTTTGGTTGTGGGGGCTCGGGTTTGGTTGCAATTTTCCCTTTGATTGGTTCTTGGCTCTAAATTTGGTTGCAAGGGGCTCTTTTTGGTTCTAGAGCCTGAGGTTGCAATGGGCCCTGTTTGGTTGCTTTTGGCTCTGATTGGTTGGCTATGGGCTCTAAAGGGTTGTTTTGGTGTCTGTTTTGGGTTGCAAATGACCCAAAGGGGGGATTTGGTTATTTTGGGTCTAAATTGGGTTTTGCTGGGCGTTTTAATGAAAAAGGCCCTAAATGGGGGCCCACAAACTCCAAATGCATAAATTTTTCCGAAAAATTAAAACCCCTACCACACAAAAACCAAAAATTATATTGCAAAAATTAAAAAAATTTTTTGAAATTTACTTATTTTTTTTGAATTATTTTTTTTAATTTTTTTTAAATTTTTTTTAAATTTTTATTTATTTATTTTTTATTTCATTTTATTTATTTATTTATTTATTTAATTATCTATTTCATATTTTATTTATTTTTTCTCATTTATTTTAATATTATTTTTCATTTTATTTTTATTTACTAATTATTCATGAATTATTTTACTTTTTCTTTATTTTAGTTTTTCTTTATTATTTATTTTATTTTTCATTATTTTTTTTTTATTTGTTATTTTATTACATTTATTTTTTATCTTTTTTATTTTTTGAAAGGAATCAAGTTTTTTCCTGTCCCCAAAATTTTGCCTCCTCCATTCCCCCTGTTTACAGGGGTTCTGTCTCGCCCCATTTATGTAACCTCGTCCACATCTTGCCGGATGATTTTTTGTGTTTACCCCTGTTTAAAATGTTTGTTTATTAAACCCAAATAATGAATGCAGAACTCAAAAAACAAATCACAGGCCCTAATTTGGGAAATTTTTAATAGCGTCAAAAGTCACCTGAGGGAGAAAAAAATTAAAAAAAAAAAGGGGTAAATTTTTGCTGTGGGGCCCCGGGGGGGGGTGGGGCCGGCCCCGCGGGGCCCTGAAACAGCTGCACGGTTTCGGCACCGGTCTTCATCGGTTTATTTAGTGTTTCTTTTAAAAAAATGTTCGGGGGCACCGGGCGGTAAAAAAGGTGCGGTAATTTTTTTTTTCCCCCCTGGATTGGGGATTCTGAGAGGAGAGGGTGATTCCCGCCATTTCCGCAAAAAATCTGCAACCCAATATAAAAAAGGGCCCTGTTACCAGGAAAATTTTCAAAACCCAGTGACAAAAGGGGGGGGTCCGAGGGACACCTTGGGAATTTTGGCAATCTTTCCCCTTTTTTAAGAAAATCCCAAAACATTCCAAAAGATCATGATGAGAATTAAAAAGGGGCATATTCCCTTTTTTTTAAAAAAACCAAAAAGGGGGGGGTTTTCCCCACAAGCATTTTTTTGACACCAAAATTTGGCATTTTATGCAAGAAAAATAAAATTACAACCTGATCAGTTTCCACCTGAAAAACTTTTTTCTGTTTTAAATTTTTTTTGCCTTAAAAGTGATACGTCCCTTTTAAAACTGGTGTTTTTAAGCCTCTCAAAATTTATACGCTTTTAAACTGGTGTATTTAAACCCCTCTTTGTGGTACTTTTTCCCAAACTTTTGTACTAAGCCTTCATATGTGATACTTTTTTTAAAAATTGGGGTATTAAGCCTCTCAAATTTGATACGTCTTCTAAACTTTTTTTTAACCTCTTTTTTTTAAATTTTTTATCTAATTTTTTTCCTAAACGGGGGGTATCTAAGCCCTCATATGTGATTAAATGATTCTAAACTTGGTTTTCTAACCCCTCCTAAAGTATACTGTCTTCTAAAAATTTTTTTTTAGGCCTCTCAAAAGTATACGTCTTCTAAAAATTGTGTATTAAAGCCCTCTTTGGGATACTGTCCCCCTAAATTTGGTATCTAACCCCCTCATTTTGTGATAAATGTTTTTTTAAAACTGGTTATCACTAAGGCCTTTTCGGAAAAATTTGATACTGTTTCTAACTCGTGTATTAAATTGGGCCCCCTCATAAGGATACCCCTTTTTTTAACCCCGTGTATCTACCTCTCTATATTAAAACTGTCTTCTAAACTGGGGTTTTCTAAGCCCTCTAATTTTGGAAAAGTCTTCTAAACTGGTGTATCTAACATAAACAAAGTGAACTCCCCTTAAAAAACTGTGTATCTAAACATATCATATGTTTATACTGTCTTATAAAAAGTTTTATTAGCCTAAAATGTATTAGCCAAAAAAGAGAAACAAGACAAGGGGGCGCACAATAGTGAAATACGTATCCAAATCTTAATAGTAAAAAAGGTGGATTGCTCGTTGAAAGGGGACAACAATATTTATGGCAATATCCCTTCTTTTCGGGAGCCGGTTCTTTCAGAATCTAGGACGCTGGATAGGAAAATACACAAAGCAAAAATGGGGAACCGGGACGTGGGAAAGTTTGCAAACGCCATGTGAACGGATTTTAAAAAATTTTGCGTTATTTCTAAAACGCGAGGGTGTTACCTCCCCGTTAAAAACAGAATGGAAACTAACGCGTTTCGCCTCCAACCCCCTGAGAAGCCTAAATTAAACCGAAACGCTTAGGGTTCCATATCTGTTTTTAATCGGCGGAGGATAACACCCTCGCTGTTTTAGAAATAAACGCTAAATTGTTTTATATACCAGCCTTCATCATTGGCGTTTGCAAACATTCCCCTGCCCGGTCGCATTTTTTGCTTTGCTGTATAACCGAATGGAACTGTCTTCTAAACTGGTGTATCTAAGCCTACCATATGGAACTGTTTCTAAATGGCGTATTAAGCCTACCAAAAGTGATACTGTTTCAAAAAAGGGGAAACTAAGCCTATTTGTGATACTGTCTTTAAACTGGGGTACTAACCCCATCGAGGTTTTCGTCTTCTAAAATGGATTCTAAACCCCATGTTATATCTGTCTTCTAAACGGGGACTAGCTTATCATATGGAACTGTCTTTAAATTGGGTATCAAGCCTATCATATTATTATCTATGGGTAACATTTTTTTCTGAAGAAGCTGGGGCAAAGCTCTTAAGTGTGTGTTTTAGTAATGGAAAGGTTAACACTTTTTTTTCCTTTTTTTAATGGAATAAAAAACCTTTATTAAAACCATATCCTTGTTAGTCACAGGGGTTTTTTCTTCCTGGAATTGAGCGCCGGGTCCGTATTTTTTGTCTGCACCTCACCCATCTAGGATCGTCTTTTAAACTTTTGGGATCTAAGCCTATAAATGTGAACTTTTTTTAAATGCGATCTAACCATCATATTGCCCGTATTTTAAACTGGCATTTCTAAGCCTACGTTGTGTCGTCTTCTAAACGGGGTTATCTAAGCCCGTAAATGAGTCGTCTTCTTAACTGGTGTATCTAAGCCTATCATATGCAATACTGTCTTCTAAACTGAAGTATGTACTGATGTGATACCATCATTGAAAACCTCCATTCTCCCACCATCACCACCACCACTGACACTATGCATTTTATTATTCAAATTTCCATCCTTTATAGACCTGGTTTTAAAATGGAATTATCCCTTCATCAAGTGTTGCTGAATTGGTGTATCTAAGCCCGTGTATTACGTGTGACACCATCATTGAGAGCCCCTATCCTCCCTCCATCCCCCCCCTATACTATCATTATTATAGTGGACATTTTGGGGTCCCAAAAGGGGGGGTCTTGGGATTGGGGTGATTTTTGGTAGGGATGGGGCCCATCAGACGGGGCCTTTTAGTCGCCCCAGATGAAACCCCTCCCTTCACATTTCCTTTTCTGGCTTAAAGGAACAGCAGGACAAAACTTACAAATTTTAGGAAAAAAGGAACTTTTCTTACTCGTCTTTGATTCCGCACTTGGGGAATTCGTCTTCATCTTTTCTTCAAAGCTACCTGAGAAGTCATGTACAATAGCCCGGGGCCCCGGCGAGCAACCAGCTCCACTGTCCTACACTTCATGAAAAATAAAGGCAAAACAAAATTATTCAATTAAGGCAACTTTACTCGTCTGCTCTTCATGACTTGTGAAGGTTGTGGAGGACGGCTCGCCATTCTCTAGCTGCGGGGCCGGGACACGAAAAAGGCCTTCGATGTGGAGTCATCATGAAAGGAACATGAAGAACATGGAGCTAGTTAGGAGTTGTGAGCAATTATTACCTCTCTGGACGCTTCTCCGGCTAATGAAGAGCCACATCTCATTCCGAAAGATCCCTAAACACGTAAACCATGGTGACGGGTCCTGAAGTTCTCTTCTGATCATCGCAGATGAGGCTGCAATAACAAAATAGTCATCTCATCTGCTCTTTACTGGTGGAAAATAAGAAAAATATGTTGTCTGCTACAAGTGGCGCCACCCTTTTCTAAAGGAAGCGTCTGGTATGACAGGTCAACTTTATTCACTTCAATGGAGAGGAGGTGCAATGCCAAACACAGCCTATGCACAGGTGTGATGCTGCAATACAGCCTATGGACACGTGTGGCGCTGCAGTACAGCCTATGCACAGGTGTGGCGCTGCAGTACAGCCTATGGACACATGTGGCGCTGCAGTACAGCCTATGGACAGGTGTGGTGCTGCAATACAGCCTATGGACAGGTGTGGCGCTGCAGTACAGCCTATGGAGAGGCGTGGTGCTGCAGTACAGCCTATGGACAGGTGTGACGCTGCAATACAGCCTATGGACACGTGTGGTGCTGCAGTACAGCCTATGGACAGGTGTGGTGCTGCATACAGCCTATGGGAACAGTGGGGCCTGCAATACAGCCTATGGACAGGTGGGGTTTTCCAATACAGCCTTTTGACAGGTGTGGTGCTCCTTTTGGACACCCCCCTTTAAAATAAAAAACACCTTGGGGGTGGCGCGGGCCGGGTTGGGAAAGGGGGGGTTGCCACGGGGGTTGGGGGGGGAGCCCCTTGCAATTACAGCTAAAGGGGCAGGTGTGGCGCTGCGGGAAACAGCCTATGGACAGGTTTGTGATTGGTTGGAATGTTGAATTACGGGCCTTTATGGACAGGTTTGGGCTGCAGTAAAAGCCTAGGGCCCCAGGTGGGGCCCTTGCAATACAGCCTAGGGGCAGGTGGACGCCAATACAGCCTAAAGGGGCCCTTTAAAAAAGGGGGGTGTGCGCTGGCAAGGGACGGGGCCTAATCGATGGAAGTGTGGTGCTGAAATAACCCTTTAGGGACAGGTGGGTGCTGAAATACAGCCAATGAACAGGTGGGGCCTTCAGAAACGGGGGCCAAAAATATGGACAGGTTTGGGGGGCCGGGCAATACACCCATCATGGGAAAAAGAGGTGTGGCCTGCTGTACACCCTATACAGGGGGCCCAGGTTGGGGGGGCG
The DNA here is from genome assembly GCA_025379985.1 of Phyllomedusa bahiana. NCBI lineage: Eukaryota > Metazoa > Chordata > Amphibia > Anura > Hylidae > Phyllomedusa > Phyllomedusa bahiana. Next base: position 38,483 of record JAODAL010027270.1, read on the forward strand.
GGGCCATACACCCTTTTCCGGGGCCCAAACGATGGACAGGTGTGGGCTTGAAAATAAAACCCTTGGAAGGTGGACATGTGCCGGCTTGGGGTCCTCCAAATAACGGGTTTTTGAGAAACCAGGAAGGGTTTTGAAAGGCTGCAGTAAGCCTATGGGGGAGGGCCCCGTTTGGTTGTCACTAAAAATACAGCCTTGAAAAGGTGTGGTGCTGAAATACACCCTTTGGAAATGGGATCAAAAAAGGTTGGCGCTGAAATAACCAGGAAATTTCGCCACCAGGTTGGTGCTCCCAATACAGCCTAAGGGGCAGGTGTGGCGCTGAAATCCCACTTGGAGGGGGAATGTTGGGGTTGGGGCCTGCTAAGACCCCCCCCCCCCTAATGGCCCAGGTGGGGGTCAACCCAATACGGGGTTATGGACACCCTGTGAGTCTTGGCTGGGGCCTGTACACCCCTATGGACAGGTGGGGTGCGAAATAAAAGCCTATGGACGGGTGGCAAAAAGAGGACGGGGGGCGTCTCCCCTTTATGGACAGGGGGTTTGCTGAAAATACGGGCAAATGGGGTGGGGTGCTCCCAAATACCCCTAGGGGAACGGGTTTGGGGCCGCGAAAAAAAAAATACGGGCCTAGGGAACGGGGTGTGGGTTTCAATACAGCCTATGGACAGGTTTTGGTTCTTGCAATACGGGTTTGGCCCAAAGTAATAAGTTTTAAAGGGGCTGAAAACCCCCTAGGGACATTTAAAATAGGCCCAGGGGCTGTAAGGGACAGGATGGGGGGCCCCGCTTGAATGGGGCGCTGAAGGTTAGGGGAGGGGGTGGGGGGACTGCAATAAAAGCCAAAATGGACAAGTGTGACACTGCATCCTAGAAGCATTAGTAACCATAGACAACCCTTTTGTAGAAGTCTGTCCATCATTGCTTAAAGGGGGGCTCCAACCATCAACTTTGAGGGAATATCGATGTCATACCAAAGTCTCCCTTTGGGCGGGGGGAAAAGGGGTTCTGAAAAGGGAAATGCCAGGGAAAAAATACGCAATTTTCCTACATTTCATTCTAAAAAATGGGTCATTATGAAAAATGATTTAAAGGGGGTGTTAAACCCTTAGACTTTGATGGTGTTTCGACAGGATGTAAATTCAAAGTCTGATAGGTTTGGGTCCCACCTCTGGAACCCGCACCTTATCCTGGGAATCCGAAAGTCTCCGCTCAGTATGGAGAGCGCCTCGTGCCGTGCAGGGGGAATGGAAATGAAAGACTTTGGTGTCTTTTTTCCCTTTGATTCATCCATCAAAATGCCACTTTTAATTTTTTTCCCCAGGGGTGGATTTTGGGAGCCTCCTGACTATTTTTCCCTTTCCCTACTTTTTTCCTGTTTCAAGAAAAAGGGGAAAATTCCCCAAGAAAAAAGACTGTTAGAAATAACATAGGGATAGAAGACGCAACAAACTGTAAAATGTAGAAACCCAAACTGAAACCTTTGGCAAACAAGGAGGTTGTCGTCAGAGACCACCCAGGGCAAGGTGCTGGTCCCAACACCCCCAACTGATTGTGTCAGGGGAAGCCATGGCCAGCTCAGCATGGGGAGATACAGCAGTACAAGGTGGCCAGACGGATGAATGGTTTTTCCATAAAAATAGAAGGGCCTTGGAGGCTTCGGGGAGCAAAGGGGCAAAAAAAAACAATATCAATTTTAAAAAGGGTATGGGGAAGATGCCCCTCTCATTTGGGGGGGTTCCTTGAAAGGATGGGGCCATTTTTGATTAGCGAGGCTGCTCCTATTTAGCAAACAATTTTCCATCTTATTAGAAGCAATGTCTCAGGAGCGGCGCCGCGCTTCTGATTGGGGTCAAATCTAATCTGAATTTCAGTCATTTGACTTAGGTTAGTGTTTGAATTTTGGTGAAAATCAGCAAAAGATTGACCCTAACCTCAACTCTCAGTTTTTGGAATATTGGGGGGCCCTAGGTTTTGATTTAGGGTTTAAACCAACCCCCTAAATTTTAACCCTAACCAAGGGGGAAGGGGGTCCCAAATAACCTTTAAAAAGGGGGTTTTTCCACAATCTCATTTCATTTCCCCCTGTATTTCCAAACCCCTTTTGCTCTGGTGCTCAGAAAGGGGCGTGTGTGATTTTTTGAGCGATGCCCCTGGACCCTTTCCCGGATGACATCCCCCAGGCCTTTCCCCTCACTAGTCAAAGAAAGGTCTGTTTATGTAAAGCAATTTTGAGAAACTGGGGAGGTAAAGTTTTTTCCTCCAGGCCCAAAGGGGGCCTTTGGTTTTAAAAACACTGCAGGAAAAAACCCCCAAAAACCTTTTTTTTTTTTTTTTCTCTCACATCCGATTTTAGGGTTTTTTTTTTATTTTTTGCACTGTTTGCTAATTAAATAAGGGGCACCCAAGGAAGGGGGGAAAAAGAAGGGGCAGCACCTGGGGGTTTTAAACACTCAGTAGCTGGGCCCAGAGGGGGTTTATGGCCGAGCATGTCAGACCAAAGACGAAGAGCTCTCAACCCTGGTTGTTAAAATTTTCCCCCGGGATGAGCTGGGGACAATGGAATTTACTTTAAAAAAACAGCTAAAACCCCAAAAAAGGGGCAGGGGAAATTTTTTTTTAATTGGAAAAGGTGAAAAAAAGTTTCTTATTTCAAATTTTCAAGCTTCCCACATCAAAATTTTAATTTTATGGGAAAAACCCCTTTTTTAAAAAGGGGTTTTCCACCTTTTTGTTTCACAGAGCTAAAAAACAATTTCAGATTTATGCTTCCCGTCCTTTTTTGGTCAGGCTGGTGGGTGGGGGTTTTATAGCCAGTGATTAAAAATATCGGGGCAGGGATTCCCAAACTTTCTTAATTTTTTCTACACAAAAGGGAGGAGATTCTTAAACTTTTGAGCCCCTGAAGCTCTCGCTCCAAAGTCAGCAACAGTAATTAATCTCCTTTGTTTGTTAGAGATAACACATTCTGTTCTCAAGCTGCCAAGTCACTCTCTGTTCTCAGATAAGACAAAGAGCAGAGAAAGAGAAGGAAGAGCAGGTCGGTAACCTGGGGAAAAACCCGTGTGGGAATCAAGCAGATAACATTTCTTAAACTCCACAAAAAAAGCAAAAAAAAACCAAGCAAATATATTTGGGGAAAAAATCTTCATTTACTGTCCCCCCACATGTTTTAAAAAATGAATTTTTTTAGTTTAGATAAACCCTTTTTAAACCCGGAAAATTTTGGGTTTTTGCCCAGGGGGTTCTCCCAAAGGGAAACCCCAGATAAACTGGCGGCGTTCTCTAGTAATTTAGATGCAAATGGGGTGTTTTAAGGGTTTTTTCCCAAGGCCAGAAAAAAAGCATGACCCGCACCCATCTTTCCTTTTAAAAAAAAGCCATCTTTTTCCCGGGTGGACTTGGGACCTGCAGCTATCTCCTAAACGTGCCCCGAAACCTATCCATTCTGAACGGAGTGGTGGTCTGGATAGACACAATTGGCTGTTGAAGGGGTTTCCTAGAGGCCAGAAAAGACATAAGGAATTTTTCCCCCATAGTCTTTAAAGGGGTTGTCTCACTCCATCGACTCATCTCCCTCAGTCCTGTTTTCTCAGTTTCAATTTTTTAATCAGGAATGTTTTTAATGGTTTTTTGGCTTCTACTGGCCCCATCAGGAGCTCTGAGGACCAAAAGGGCCCGTAGCATAGCGACAATTTGGGGCAGCCTACAGGAGAAAAGAAACGGGGTCTAAAAACTTTTCGACCAGTACGGGCACCCTATCAGGGAGATGGGAAAAGGCTGTAACTATAGCGATCATGCGGGAGCCACGGGAGAACAGAACAGGTCTGAAAGCATAGAAACCAGTGTGGGCCTACAAAAAAGATCTAACAGTCTGTAGCTATACGACCTGGGAGCTGATGCAACCATAAAAAGGGGGGAAACTGGGAAAAGGTGGGACACGCTAATAGAAACATATTGCAGAGTGACTTGTTTTTGCAAGATCTTTAATATAAAAAAACAATCCTTGTGGTGAGACGACCCCTTTAATGTGGTTTAGGTTCAGGAGGTCTAGAGCCTGAAAATTGTGACATTTCCTTGAACTGAACACAAAGCAATTTGAGCGACACTAGTGATGACCCTGGATTCTCCCAACCCAAGATACATCAGACCAGAGTTGTTTACTTGACCCTAATGGCGGCCATTTATGCTTCATTAAATCCAACATGGGGAGAAAAGGTCACTAGAAGGAAGGACATGAAGCTCACACTGGAAAGTTTATTGTTGCCTCCTTTCATGTGGTTTCATTGTCAGTTCACTGCATCTAGAACATACATTTTCTTTCACTTATAAAGGTAAAGTCTTACTTATGATCTCGAGAGTGAACGATATTCTTAAACTCAAGGTCATCGGGATAAACGCAAACAAGGTCAAGTGATTCATCACCACTCACCATTCAAGAACACCTTCATCTTTCCTGAAAACACAATGTACCTCAAACTGCCCCTGTGAAATAAGACTGAGGGCTTTCCCAGGTGCCCTTTTTTGTGAAATACAGAAAAACCCCACCAAAAAATTATGGTCAGGTGATATCCTGTAAAGTGTCAACCGCCCCTCCAACCTGGAGCAGAAAATGAGGCCTGCACCTGGGAGCCTGGGCAATGAAAGACCCTTCCATTCTCATTAGCCTTGAGCCGAGAAGCAGCAGCAGCAGAAGTAGGTTTAAAGCTGAGTAACAAGCCCCACAAGCTGTCACTTATCCTCCTAATGATTCCCGGGAAGACAAATGGCTTATGGAAGGCAAGATGGTTGAATCTTCAGAAATAGTTGCCATGCAATCATACCAGCTTTGCCTCCTAATGATGAAGCACATGTTCCTTTTTGATACCCAGGTTGCCTTCGTTTTTGAGAGCTATTTGTCTCTTGGAGTTGACGATGCGTTACGGTATTTCCTTTGATATTTTTAGCTGAAAATTCCGAGTAAAAGGTGATTCTCTCCGGACGCTTCATGGAACTCGAGGAGATTGCAGATCTGAGGCTGTAGCTGTAGAGACCTGTGGGTATGATATTCATCACAATGTAGTAATCATTGATGCATAATTAATGGATAGATACAATGTTACATCATCTGATCAAGTAAATAAATTGATTTCATGGGGAAAACAAACATCAGAATCCTCGAAAGAGCAAAAATATTAGAGTTTCTGAAAATTTCCGACCGCAGTGGTCCTAAATATTATCTTTACTGATCTTTATTTGAACATCACATATACGAAAATATCTATCTATCTAATTCATATCTATCTATAACATATTATCTATCATTAACTATCAAATCTAACTCTATCTAATCTATCAAATCTACTATCTATCTATCTCTATCCAATCATCTATCTATCTATATCTATCTTTTCCCATATCTTTAACTATCTCTTCCTATCTATCTCCCCTATCTATCTAACTATCAAATCTCTATCTATTTTTAATCTATCTACCTAGTAGAATATATGGAAAAAAGAGAAAAAACAACAGCGCACAATAGTGAAGTATGTAATAACCAGTGGTAGCAATATAGATGTTTTAAAGCTCACCCTCTGGAGTTGTGCGTATGGCTGAGGCACAACTCTCACATAGATATGATTTCTCCTTATTGGTTCCCAGTCTTAGGCAGCCCGGTGTCCGTGTATCCGTGTGTGCATAACACACGGTCAATACGAAGTAATAAGATAAAAAATACAGAGTTGCGGCGCGCTTGGAGAATATAGGGTTAAAAACACCTTATTTTAACAGTGGTAATTGTTAAAAGAGAGAACACTCTCATATAAAAACTCTAAAACTTAACGCGTTTTGCAGGGTATACCCATGCTTCATCAGAATTTTTTATTCTATTACTTACTATCTATCTACCTATCTATCTATCTGTCCATCTATATCTATCTGTCCATCTATATCTATCTGTCCATCTATATCTATCTATCTATCCCATATCTATCTATCTATCTATCTATCTATCTATCCCATATCTATCTATCTATCTATCTATCTATCTATCTCATATCTATCTATCTATCTATCTATCACCTATCTATCCCATATCAATCTATCTCATATCTTTCTATCTATCTATCTATTTATCTATCTATCTCATATCTATCTATCTATCTATCTATCTATCCCATATCTATCTATCTATCTATGTCATATCTATCTATCTATCTATCTATCTATCTATCTCCTATCTATCTATCTCCTATCTATCTATCTATCTATCTATCTATCTATCTATCTATCTATCTATATCTATCTATCTATCTATCTATCTATCTAATACTACTATCTATCTATCTATCTATCCCCTATCTATATATCCACTATCTATCTATTATTTATCTATCTTTCTATCCTCTATATATCTATCAAATATCTATCTCATATAATCTATCTATCCATCTATATCTAGTTATCCATCTATATCTATCCATCTATGTATGTAAATGGAAAAAACTTGTAGCACTCACAAATCATTTTTAAAAAATGAAAAAAAAAAAAAACCTGGAGCTTTATAATATCTACAGGCAACATTTCGACTCCTATTTGAGACTATTTTTGGCTTGAAAAAGTCTCAAATAGGAGATGAAACATCGCCTGTGAGTATGGAGTAAAGCTTCTGTTTTTTCAAATGATTTGTAAGGCCATGTTCACACGGCTGAAAATGGCGCGTATTTCGGTCCGTAATTACGTGCCGTAGTGCGCCAATTACGGGCCGAAAACGGCCCCTTCATTACGGTAATTCACAGTTCTCATAGAGAACTATGGATTACGTCTCCTCTCCCTGCCCGGCGAATCCGCCAGGCGGGGAGATAATTGACATGTGAATTACTAGCGGCGTATACGCGCCGCTGGCAATTCAAGTCAATGGGCCGGCGGAGTGCCGGCCCCCCGCTCACTCCCTCGCTCCCGCCCCCGTCCACACGGCGTAATTGCGGGGCGTAACTACGTCCCGCAATTAAGCCGTGTGAACATAGCCTAAGTGCTGCAAGTTTTTTCCTTTGTATATAACTGACCTGTGACTGAAGTCTGTTTCTACTGGCACTCATTTTCATTTGGACTATGAGGTGGGCTACCTAGTCTACACTATCTATCTATCTATCTATCTATCTATCTATCTATCTATCTATCTATCTATCTATCTCATATGTATCTATCCATCTATCTATCTATCTATCTATCTCATATCTATCTATCTATCTATCTCATATCTATCTATCCATCCATCTATCTCTATACTGCTACCCATTTGAGACATAATCAAGTTAAAAAAAGTTATACTTACCCCCTGACCTTGGATCCAGTATTGCTCCATCATCCCTCTCTGCCGCTCTAATGTTTACATACTTCTTCCACAAGTGGATGTCACAGAACAGAATGGAGATTAAAGTGCTCCTCTATACCGGTAACCTCCATAGAACAGAATGGAGAACACAGCACTCACCTGTACTGGGAACTCCCATAGAACAAAGGAAACACGCAATCCTTGTACTGGGGGAACCCCATATAACAAAATGGGGGGAAAAAAACGCTCTCCTGTACTGGGGTCCCATAGAAAGAATGGAAACACAGCGCTCTCCGTACTGGGAACTCCCATAGAACAGAATGGGGAACACAGCATCTCCCGTACGGGAACTCCCATAGACAAAAGGAGAACCAGCGCCCCCGTACTGGGAACTCCCATAAAAATAATGAAGAGCACACGCCCCCCTGTACTGGGAACTCCATTAGAACTGAACAGAAGGAAAAACAAGCCTCCCCGTATGGGAACTCCCAAGAACGACTGTAGAACACAGCGCCCCTGTACGGGAACTCCCCTAAACAGAATAGAGAACCAGCGTCCCCATTTCTGGGAACCCCCAAGAACAGACTGTAGAACACGCATTCCCCGTAATTGGGAACTCCCCCCGAACAGAATGGAGAACACATCGCCCCCGTACCGGGAACCCCCATAGAACCGAATGGAAACACAGCGCTCCCCCCACCGGGGAAATCCCCATAGAACAAATGGGGGAACCAGTGCTCCCATTTTACTGGGAACTCCCATAGGGAGAATGGAGAACACAGCGCTCCCCCCGTACTGGGAAACCCCCTGAGAAATGGAGAAAACAGCGCCCCCTGTACTGGGAACTCCCATAGAACAGAATAGAGAACACAGTGCTCCCCTGTACTGGGAACTCCCATAGAACAGAATGGAGAACACTTCGCTCCCCTGCACTGGGAACTCCCATAGAACAAAATGGAGAACACAATACTCCCCTGTACTGGGAACTCCCATAGAACAGAATGGACAGTCGGGTGCTAGCCTAACAGGAAGTCTGTACTGTGACTGTTACAGTACCACATAGGTTGGACCTCCTCCTATCATACTTTGATGTAATATCCTATTAATATACCGTGAACGTTTAACCAGGGAACACACCTTTAAAGGGGTTTAACCTTGATAGGAAATGATGGCGTGTCGGTAGGTTATGCCATCGTTGTCTGATTGGTGCGGTTCTCATCCTAGTGATACTAACGAGACTGTTTACAAAGTTTCATTTTCAAGAAAAGAGATATTGTACATTGTTGCAAAAGTGATCAAACCTTGTGAATAAGTTCTGTATTTGTATCTTTTCTCTCTCCTCACAAATAATTGATGCCTCTGTGTTCTCGGCGGAGCAGTAATAACATCATATTGATATTTTATAACTCGCCCTTCTGTATTGTGCGTCCGTAATCTTTTGAGGATATAAATCCATGTGCAGCGCGGCACCCGTGCTCTACTCTGCTGTATGATCCTGGAAAGGTTACCTGTATCCAGTCCATAGAAATGAGAGATCAAATGCCAGGATTCTGCAGAACGCCAAGACGCTGACATTTCATACTCGCTCCTCTTGTGGAGTTTGTCATTCTTTTCTTTCAGGAAAGTGCTGATATAGAAGTAACTTTAAAAACGGAGTTGGGTTACTCTTCCATGGAGATTAATAGGTGATTGACTGACGCCATTGTAAAAAGACCACATGTTCCTAAGGAATGGACATTAACTAGTGTAAATTTGCAGGAGTTTTCCCAGGTGACATGTATCTACTAACAGGCTTGGTTATACACTATCTCACAAAAGTAAGTGCACCCCTCACAATTGTGTAAATATTGCATTATATCTTTTTATGGGACAACACTGAGGATCTGACACTTTGATACAATGTAAGGTAGTCAGTGCCCGGCTTGTAATCACAGGGAAGAACTCACGCATCAATGTCTTTTGGGACAAAAGTGGGACACCCCTAAGAACGAAAAAGTGAGACACCCTAATGATCAAGGGTATAGATCAGTGCTCGGCTGTATCACAGGAAACACACAGCAAAAATGTCTATGGAACAAAAGTGAGGACACCCCTAAGGGCCCCACAAAAAGTGAGGAAACCCCTAAAGGGGATAAAAAGGTAAAGTAGTCAGTGCCCGGCTTGTATCACAGGGAAGAACTCACAGCATCAATGTCTATGGAGACAAAAGTGAGGATACCCTAAGGCCTCGTTCACACGGCTTATTTCAGAACGTATTTACAACGGATTTCCGATGTAAATACTTTCTGAAACCCAGTTGAAAATCAGTTGCAAATACTTGCCACTAAGTGTGGCACGTATTTGTAACTGATTTCCGACGGATCACCCATCTCCATTCATTGTAGGTGGTGAATCCGTCCGTAAAATAAATGACATGTCAATTGTTTTTTTCCGTCCGGATTTGCCGTCGTCAATCCGCGGCGGCAATCCGCACCGGAACTATGCGTCGAGTGAACGACGAGCCGTATTTTCTATTGAAATCAATAGAAAATAGGCTGTGACTTATTTCGGACGGATTTGCCGACGGATTGACGATCGTCAATCCGTCGGCAAATACGCGGCGAAATAAGCCGTGTGAACGAGGCCTAAGGGAGCGCAAAAGTGAGGACACCCCTAAGTGATACAATGTAAAGTAGTCAGTGCACGGCTTGTATCACAGGTGAAGAACTCCGGGAGCATCAATTCCCAGGGACAAAAGTGAGGACACCCCTAAGTGACCGCAAAAGTGAGGACACCCCTAGGTGATACAATGTAAAGTAGTCAGTGCCCGGCTTGTATCACAGGGAAGAACTCACAGCTTCAATGTCTATGGAGACAAAAGTGAGGACACCCCTAAAGACCGCAAAATTTAGGACACCCCTAAAGTGATACAATGTAAAAGTATCAGTGCACGGCTTGTATCCCCAGGTTAAGAACTCACAGCTTCAATGGGCTATGGAGACAAAAGTGAGGGACACCCCCTAAGAGACTGCCAAAAGTGAGGACACCCCTAAGGTGATACAATGTAAAAGGTAGTCATGCACGGCTTGTATCACAGGGAAGAAATCCCCAGCATCAATGTCTATGGGACAAAAAAGTGAGGACACCCCTAAGTGACCACAAAAGTGAGGACACCCCTAAGTGATACAATGTAAAGTAGACAGTGCACGGCTTGTATCACAGGGGAAATTTGGTGCAGTTAAAATAACTCATCACAGACATAAATGTCTAAACTGCTGGCAAAAAAGTAGGACACCCCTAAGTGACAATGGACAAATTGTGCCCAAAAGTGCCAATATTCTGTATGGCCCCCATTATTTTCCAGCACTGCCTTAACTCTCTTGGGTCTGGAGGTCACTAGAGCTTTACAGGTTGCAGCCACTGGAATCCTCTTCCCTCCTCCATGACAACATCACGGAGCTGGTGGGTGTTAGAGACCTTGCGCCCCCCTCCATCTTCCATTTGAGGAGGCCCCACAGATGCTCACAGGGTTTAGGTCTGGAGACGCTTGTCCAGTCCAGCACCTTTACCCTCATTCTCATTAGCAAGGCAGTGGGGGTCTTGGAGGTGTTTGGGGTCGTTATTATGTTGGATACTGCCCTGCAGCAGGATGTCATAGGACATGTTGGCATTCATGGTTCCCTCATTGACCTGTAGCTCCCCACAGCCGTCAGCATTCATGCAGCCCCAAACCATGACCCTCCCACCACCATGCCTGACTGTAGGCAGACAAACTTGTTTTTGTACCCCTCACCTGGTTGCCGACACACATGCTTGACACCATCTGAACCAAATAAGTTTATCTTGGTCTCATCATAGTACAGGTCATGGTTCCAATAATCCATGTCCTTAGTCTGCTTGTCTTCAGCAAACTGATTCTTGTGTGTCATGTTTAGAAGAGGCTTAATTCTGGGATGACAGCCATGCAGAACAGAGTACTGCCAGGCTGACCACCCACCCCTGTAACCTCTGCAGCAATGCTGGCAGCACTCATCTCTGGATGTGGCGCTGAACATGTGCACTCAAGCTTTTTGATCGACCATGTTGAGGCCTTTTTTTGATGGATTCCTTTCTTTTTAACCCGCTGTAGGGCCCCTTGGCCCCCGCGCTGCAGTTTCGTTAGGTTTTGCATCTTCTTAGAGCAACAATTCTTATTTGAGATCCTCAGACAGTTCTTTGCCCTATTGAACTCCCAGCAACCAGTATGAGAGAGTGTGAGAGTGATAGCACCAATTTAAATCTACTCCCCATTTACACCTCAGACTGTATAACACTAACAAGTCACATGACACCGTGGAAGGAAAATGGCAAATTGTACACAATTTGTAAATTTTCACTTCAGAGTGTACTCACTTTTGTTGTCACTTATGGGTGTCCTCACTTTTGTCCTCAGCGGTTTAGACATTGATGTCTGTATGTTGAGTTATTTTGAGGACACCACATTTTTTTCCCCTGTGATACAAGCCGGGCACGATACTTTACATTTTATTACCGGGGTGTCCTCACTTTTGCGGTCTCTTAGGGGTGTCCTACTTTTTGTCTCAAGACATCGATGCTGTGGGGTTTTTCCCTGGATACAAGCCGAGCACTGACTACTTTACATTTTAAACACTTAGGGGTGCCTCACTTTTGTTTCAGCGGTTTAGACATTGATGGGCTATGTTGATTATTTTGGGACACCACATTTCCCTGTAACAAGCCGGGCACTGTCTTCTTTACATTTTATCCTTAGGGGTGTCCCTCACTTTTTTTTCCCAGGGTTTAGACATTATGTCTGTGTTGAGTATTTTGAGACACCACATTTCCCCTTGTATACAAGCCAGGCCCCTGACTACTTTAAAAATTGTATCACTTAGGGGTGTCCTCACTTTTGTTTGGGCTCTAAGGGGTGTCCCCACTTTTGTCCTCATAGACATTTATGCTTTGTGAGTTCTTCCCTGTGATACAAGCGTGCACTGACTACTTTACATTGTATCACTTTGGGGTGTTCTCACTTTTGTGGTCTCTTAGGGGTGTCCTCACTTTGTCCTATAGACAGTGATGCTGTGAGTTATTCCCTGTGATACAAGCCGGCACTGACTACTTTACATTGTATCATTAGGGGTGTCCTCACTTTTGGATCTTTGGGGGTCCTCACTTTGTTCTCATAGACATTTTATGCTGTGAGTTCTTCCCTGTGATACACAAGCCGGGCACTGACTACTTTACATTGTATCACTTGGGGTGTCCTCACTTTTCTGGTCACTTTGGGGTGTCCTCACTTTTGTCCCCAAGACCCTTTTATGCTGTGAGTTCTTCCCTGGTGATACAAGCCCCGGGGACTGTCTACTTTACATTGTATCACTTAGGGTTGTCCTCCACTTTTGCGTCTCTTAGGGGTGTCCTCCACTTTTTTTCCCCATAGACCCTTGATGCTGTGAGTCTTCCCCGGTTTATACAAGCCGGGCACTGACTACTTTACATTGTATCAGTGTCAGATCCTCAGTGTTGTGCCATGGAAAGATATAATACAATATTTACAAAAATGTGAGGGGTGTCCTGACTTTTGTGAGATACTGTATGTTTGTTTGGAGGGGTCTTGCTGCTGGGTCTCCCATGGAGAGAATGGCGCCATCTCTGGCAGTTCCATAGAATTTGCCTGGAGCGGCTGTACATGTACTGACCTGCAATTCCCTTTATATAGGGGAGATAGGAATCCCCTTTCTCTTGTTTGTTGGGGATCTCAGATGACGAATTCCCACTGATCCGACACTTATCACATCTCCCATTAGATGACAGAAAAGCCCCTTTATTAGCAGTTTCAGACTTTTGCTTTCCATTTTTTTCATCCCCGCCTTTTAATTTTTCCATCTACATAGTGGTGTAAGGGCTTGGTTTTTGCAGGACAAAATGTACCCTCCAATGCTGCCATTGACCATACTATGTAAAGTACTTTGAAACGCCTGCAAAAATTAAAAGTTGTGTGGGATGTGCAAAAACACGCAAAAGCGCCACTTTTTTGCGGGTGTTTTTTTTTTTATGGACCACTGCGGGGTAAAAAAATGATTTTTTTGTTATTTTTTTTTTTTTTTTTTAAAAAAAATATATATAATCTTTTTTTATTTATTTTAAATTTGTGCTGCTTCAGCATCTTCTTCAACCAATAACTTTTTTGTTTTTCAGTCTATTGACTTGAGTAAGGGCTCGTTTTTTGCAGGTTGAAGTGTAGTTTTTATTGATATCACTCTGGGATACATGTGACTTTTTGATCACTTTTAATTCCTATTTTTTACATCACCAAATAAAACTTTTTGAGCAATGGGAATATTTAAAAACATTTAAAAAAGATGAATTTAAAAAAAAAAAACTTTACGCTTCATCGCTTGTAGTATATACGGCAGCACTGATGTACACCATTCATGCCGCCGCTGCTTTAAATTTTTTGGCACGGTGTAAAAAGTTAATGGTCTTTATGCTTTATAAACTGGTAAGTTTTCCAGCGTTTTTGGCCAATTTTTCATATGTCAAATCTTTTACTGTTTTGGGGAGATTCTTAAAAACGTTTTTTTTCCCCCTATTAAGAGTTCCCCCGGCTGTCAGAAATAGTATCACATTTGGCAGGCTTAGATACACTTGCTTTATAGAATGTATCACTCATGTTAGGCTTAGCGAAGTTTCCTGAGCTGGGCGCCGGGCCCATCTTCTTTCCAGTTTATCTTCACTGTTCGTGCCCGCTGCCATGTTGTTTGGCTTTGGAGTGAGAGACCTGCGGCTGCTGTTCCGAGGTTCGGCGAGAGCCAACCAGGCACATAGTAGTGTTGTGCCTCTATATTATAAGCACAACTACTCTAGGTCAGCAACCCTTACCCCCTTTTTTTATTCTTTTTTATTTTACTACTCCAAAAGAGCACCCCCTCTAGTTTTTTTTTCTTTCTTTTGCTTATTCTTCATGTTAGGCTTAGATACACCTGCTTTGTAGATTGTATCACTCCTGTTTGACTTAGATATTCTTGCATTTTAGTCTCTATTGCACATTTTAGAATTAAAGGAATTGTCACACTACATTGATACATATTAACTTAGTCCTGTTTTCTCAGTTTAATTTTTTAATTCAGGGGTGTGTGTACTAACTTACAAACTAATGTTCTGGATAAACGTATGCCACAAATATCTTAGAACACCAGCTAAAGCCACAGAAGCCAAAAATATGTTAGAACCCCCCAACAAAAGTTTAAAAAATGAAAATAAATTTAGATAAAAGAAAGAGAAAGTAAATTTAAAATATGCTTGATACACCAGCAAGCAGAAAGTACCACACAAAAATGCTTAGAACACCGCTAACCACAGATGCCACAAAATATGCTTAATTCACCACTAAGCAGCCAAATAAGCCACACAATATGCTTAGATCCACCAGCTAAGCAGCACAGTATGCCACACAATATGCTTAGATACACCAGCTAAGCAGCACAGTATGCCACACAATATGCTTAGATACACCAGCTAAGCAGCACAGTATGCCACACAATATGCTTAGATACACCAGCTAAGCAGCACAGCATGCCACACAATATGCTTAGATAACACCAGCTAAGCAGCACAGTATGCCACACAATATGCTTAGATACACCAGCTAAGCAGCACAGTATGCCACACAATATGCTTAGATACACCAGCTAAGCAACACAGTATCCCACACAATGGGCTTAGATACACATGTTGTGGATGGGAACAATGGTTATAAATGTGCGATCCTTTGTGTAGTTAGTGTATATCTCACACATATAGATATATTCATATATATATATATATATAAAAAAATATTATATATATATTATGTAGGCACATACCTATGTAATACAGCATGTAAAAGCTGTCTGTAAAATCTCTTGTCACTAATATGTTAACAAAATGGCCGCCTGTAGTAGTTTGTAGAGCTCATCGTGTAATCCAAGATGGCGCCTATTCAGAAGTTACACCCTGTGTCCAAACATTCCTGAGCTGTGTGGAGGGGTCTGTAGATAAGGACGTGCCAATAGACCCTCACAGCCAGGTACATGTGATGCTTCTTATCTACTAATTTGCAAAAGTATAAAAAGCTGCCATTTTGTGAATAAAGTAGGAAGCACTTTCACAGCAGCAAGGCATGTTGTGATGTTCTTTCTCGGGGCACCCTTCCCTTTGTTATTTTTAAGCTAATTTGGACAATTTCCACAAGGACAGAATAGCCCCTTTGAGGCTACTTTCCATATTACACACAAAGAAAGTACTGCTCCTAGTGTAGAGTGTCTGGATAAAGGAATTTTGTTGGTCAGTTTTGCACTAACCTGGTGGTGTTGCACAAGTAATGGGGAGCAACTCTCCACAAGTCTATAGTCAATAATCTCTGCAACCGCCTCTCGAATCCGCTGCTAACAGGATCTGGAGTCTAATTGTGTAAGATACATAAGTGCTGAGCACTTAAAAAATAGAGGGATAAATGGAGCTAATATTACATAATGTGAAAGAACTAAGGGTTTATTAAGACATAAACTGAAACGCGTTGTCCCTGTATATATTTATGTCTTAATAAACCCTTAGTTCCTTCATAATATATAGTATTAGCGCCATTTATCCCCCTAAGTGCTTAGCAATTATGTATATCACAACATGGGCTTAGATACACCAGTTCAGCAGCACAGTATCCCACACAATGGACTTAAATATACCAGTTCAGCAGCACAGTAACCGAAACAAAGGGCTCAGATACACAATTTCAGCAGCACAGTATCCCACACAATGGACTTAGAATGACCAATTTAGCAGCACAGCGTCACACACAATCAGCTTAGATACACCATTTCAGCAGCAAAGTATCCCACACAATAGGCTTAGATACACCAGCTCAGCAGCACAAAATCCCACACAATAGGCTTAGATACACCAGCTCAGCAGCACAATATCCCACACAATAGGCTTAGATACACCAGCTAAGCAGCACAGTATTCCACCACAAATAGGCTTAGAATACACCTAGCTCAGGGAGCACAGATATCCCACACAATGGACTTAGATACACCAGCTCAGCAGCACAATATCCCACACAATAGGCTTAGATACACCAGCTCAGCAGCACAGTATCCCACACAATAGGCTTAGATACACCAGCTCAGCAGCACAGTACCCCACACAATAGGCTTAGATACACCAGCTCAGCAGCACAGTATCCCACACAACTGGCTTAGATACCCCAGCTGGATCAAGCAAATAAGATAGTATCCACACAATAGGACTAGATACACTAGTTAGCAGCACATACCCACACAAGGGGGTTAGATACACCGTCAGCAGCACAAAACCCACACAATAGGCTAAATCACCAGTCACAGACAAAAACCCCCACAAAAGGCTTAGAAACCCTAAACAGCACAATATCCCACACAATAGGCTTTTGATACAACCAACCAAGCA
>JAODAL010027271.1:0-55237 GCA_025379985.1 Phyllomedusa bahiana
GTTCGGGCGGCGAAAGGGGCGGGGTTGCCTGGGGTCCGACGCGGCGCGGGGGGTTTTCCCCTGCCTAAATTTGCATAGGGGCAAACCCTGGGGCGCAGGCCCCCCTAAACCACACCCCAATTGGGGGCCGTGACCCACCCCAGCACCCGGCTTCAAAACCCGCTTTCGGGAACGCGAGTTTGGGGCGATTTTGAAAGGGGGTTGGTAGGGGGAAAAACCCGGGGCCAACCCGGGGGGGCCAAAAACCGTCTTTTAACCAGGCTTTACACCAACACCTTTTCTGCTAAAAATAGTACTAACCTGAGTTAAGGGTCGTTTAGCTACTCCTTGGGGGGGGTACAGAGGGTTACAAACTGCAAAAGGGAACCTTACAATGTGTGGGGAAAAAAAATGAAATTTTTTTTGTTTTTAGGCAAGATATTTTTTTGGTGGGAAGGTCATTTTTGGCGAATGGGCCACTTTTAAAAAAAAAAAAGGTAAAGTGAACGACTCCAATCAGAGAAGATGTCAACAGTGAGTCAATGGATATAACCGTACATCTGCACAGTACTGTACTATATTGTAATCACTTCTATGTTCTGCAGAGCAGATTTACATCTTGTACACCCTTGGGCCCCGTACCGGGGGTACTCCCGTACAGGGCCGGGAGAGATAAGGGGGCCCGCTTCAAGCAGCCTGCCTACCTACTGGGGGGGGGGCCATAATTACCAGGGGGTAATTACCATTTACGCCATATAGATGGGAGTTTTTCATTTGGGGGGGGGGGCACTCAGTTGGGAAAATTCAAAAAAATGAGAAGTCCAGATGTTTTGTGTTGTAAATTCTGCAGGGACAAGTGGGGACGGGGAAAAATCATCATGGAGGGCTGGGGTGGACGGAGAAAAAAAAAGGGGAAAGTGAACACTCCTCGACAAGACGTCGCCTGTGAGGCCCTAAATTAAGAAACTATTTTCAAACTATTTGTGTCTGGTACCCACTAAAGGGCACTGTAGGAGGAAGTATTTGGGTTTTGGGGTAATGGTTAATCCATAACGTATGGCGGGATTACTGCCATACTTTAAACACCTTTAAAACACAATTTCCCTTGATCCCATACTCCTTCCTTCTTTCCCTGGGGGCCTCTGGAACCCAGGTTATGAACAAACTCTCCCCACATACATGACCTATTAATCTCACACAAAAATTTCTCTTTTCCCCCGGTCCAACAAAACCTGGCTGACCCCCTCTGACACAGCCCCTGCGCCCCTCTCCTTTTTCGGTCCCCAACTTTCCCCTACCCCCCCCCCCCTTAACAACATGGGGGAGGGTGTTTGGGCCTTTTCCCCGCTGCACCTGCTCTTTTTGTTCCCATTCCCCCTCTACCGTCCTTCACCCTCCCCTCCATTGAGGTGCACTCTGTCCGCATCTACTGCCCCTCCAACCTCCAAGTGCTGTGGTCTACGGTCCCCCAGGCCCTGCCACTGCCTTCCTCGCCCACTTCTCTTCCTGGCTTCTCCATTCTTCTTTCCACTGACATCACCACTATTGTCATGGGAGATTTTTAACTTTCCCAATTGATGCACACCTCTCTGCTGCCAAACAAACTCCTTTCACCCCTTGCTCTTCCTTTGGCCTCTCCCCAGTGGACCTCTGGAGCCACCCCACACAGACGGACACACCTGGACCTTATCTTCACCCCCTCTGCCCCCTACCCGACATCTCAAACTCCCCTCACCCCATACTAACCAAACCTGATTACCTTCTCCACCATCTCCACTCCACCTGCCCCTCCTGTCTCACACCTAGTGCACCCCCGCAGGAACTTACAAAACCTTAACCCTCACCCCTCTTTTTACTCTCTCGCACCTCTTTCTACCATACCACATTTACAACCCAGACACAGCCGCTGCTTTCTACAACAACACAACCCCAAACCACCCTTGACTCAGTCGCCCCTCTCACACACAACAGAACCCGCAAAATAGACAGACAACCCTGGCACACAGACTCCACCAAACAGCTGAGGCGAGCTTCCAGAATTTCGGAATGCCGCTGGAAGAAAAGCTGGTCCACCGCCTCATACAAACAATCACTACATACATTTAAGTCCGCACTCACCACCGCCAAACAGGTTTAAACTTCACCTCTCTCATATCCCCCCTGTCTCACAACCCCATACATTTATTCAACACCTTCAACTCTCTCCTTTCGCCCCCCAGCACCTCCTCCCCCTTTCTCTCCTATCAGCGGACGACTTTGCCACTCTTTTCTTAAAATAAAAACAACCTCATCAGAGAGAGCTTTACCCCACAGTCCCCACTGCCCACCTCTATACCTCCACCATCGCCACCACCCACCCCTAACCACTGACACAGTCCCCAGTGAACACTTCCATAACCTGCTTTCCCACTGTTAGCCACGATAACCTTTCCCCCTCTAGTGTCAAAATCCAACCTCACTACCTGTAACCTGACCACTGCCATCCTACCTCATCCCAGACCTCAGCACTGTCATTTTCCCCAAAGCCCACACCACCTTTTCAATCTATCATTAACCTCTGGCATCTTCCTTCCTCAATTTAAACATGCGACCATCACACCTATCCTTAAGAAACCATCTCTCGATCCCTCCTCACTGTCCAACTATCGCCCCATCTCACTGCTTCCTTTTGCATCCAAACTCCTGGAAACAGCATGTCTATCTCAACGTCCTCCCACCTCTCTTCCAACTCCCTCCTTGACCCACTCCAATCAGGCTTCCGACCCCACCACTCCACTGAAACTGCCCTAACAAAGTCACCAACGACCTAGTAACTGCCAAAGCCTCACGTCAATAATCGTGCTTCTCCTCTAGACCTGTCCTCTGCCTTTGACACGGTCACCACCCATCCTGCTACACAAATCCTCCCCCCTCCCTCGCAACACGGACTTTCCTGGATCTCCTCAACCTCTCTGAATGGACATTCAAATGTCTCTCACTCTTGCACCACCTCCTCCTTCCGCCCGCTCACTGTTGGTGTCCCCCAGGGATCAATCCTGGGCCCACTACTCTTCTCTATCTACACTCTAGTCTGGGTCACTTCATAGCCTCACACGGCTTTCAATACCACCTGTACGCGGACGACACCCAGCTTTATTATCTCCAGCCCTGATAAATTTAACTCTCTCCTCTCCCGGATCCCAGAATGCCTAACGTCCATATCCTCCTTCTTCTCCTCCCGTCTCTTAAAAAATATGTGGATAAAACTGAATTCATCATCTTTCCACCGTCCCCACTCCATCCTCCACCTGATCTCTCTATTACTGTTAATGGCTACACCCTCTCACCAGCTCCACAAGTCCCTGCCTTGGGATAACCTTGACTCCTCTTTTTTCCTTCAAACCACACATCCAAGCCCTCACCTCTGCCTGCCGCCTCCCCCCTGAAAAACATCTCTCGCATCCCCCATTCCTCAACTTTGACACTACAAAAACGCTAGTCCCGCCTCGACTACTGCAACATCCTCCTCTATGGCCTCCCATCCAGCACTCTTGCTCCCCTTCAAACCATCCTCAACTCTGCTGCCCGTCTGATTCACCTCTCTCCTCGCTACCCCCTGCCTCTCCCCTCTGTCAATCCCTTCACTGGCTATCCATTGCCCAGCGAATTCAGTTCAAGTTACTAACCCTCACCTACAAGGCTCTCCATGACCTTTCCCCTCCATACATCTCTGCCTTAATCTCTAGATACCTCCCCTCACGCAATCTCCGCTCCTCACAGGACCTTCTCCTCTGCTCCCCTCTTATCAGCTACTCACATAACCGTCTCCAAGACTTCACTCGTTCTTCACCCATTCTCTGGAACTCCTTAACCCAAAACATCAGACTCTCATCAACTTTCCCCCAGTTTCAAAAAGCAACCTGAAAACACATCTCTTCAGGGTAGCCATAACCCCACACTAACCCCACCACCATACACCGGCCCACAAACATGTCTGCCCCACACCTTCTGTCTCTCCCCTTCTCCTTGTAGATTGTAAGCCCTCACGGGCAGGGTCCTCTATCCTCTCTGTATCACTTACTAGTCATTTTTTGTCACCATTGTAATTGTTCAACACTTGTTATGTATGTAATTCCCTTGAATGTACAGCGCCTTGGAATTAATGGCGCTCTAAAATAAATAATAATAATAATAATAATAATAATATTGTTATGTTGGAGATATGTGGTGACAATGTGGTGGTAATATTAGGTGCTTGTACATTGTTGATTTGTGATATTGGTCTTGGTATACTGGTTTAGTCAATAAATTATGGTGTGCTAGTCAATATGTGGTAGTGAAAGGTGGGAGTTAATTTAGTATTTGTATAAATGTTTCTTGGCAATATTGGTCGGAATAACTGGTTTGGTCAGTAACAAAATAATGGTGACATGTGTGGTATTTGCGGACCTTGTATAGAACTGACCCACAAAATACAGATAGACTGTACCTTGGTAAAATAAAGACAAATCCACAAAACAAAGGCAAAAATTTCTTTTTTTTTTCTTTTCACCCCCAAAAAAATTTTTTTCCTTTTTTGGGGTGGCGGGTTTTTTTGGGCCGGGGGGTGGGTCCCAAACTGTTTGGGACGCGGGAAAGGGGATCCCAGACCCCTCCAGCTTTATGGGGGCCCCCCAAAAATTTTTTGAAAGGCGGCCCCGCCTACCCATAACGGTCCCTGAAACCCAGAAAAACTGGTCTTTAAGTTATGGTTTTTATTCGGAAAACACATAGAAAATTTCTCATAACCCAAAAATTTTTTTATAAAAATGTATTTGTGGGGCTGGGAAGGGGGCGTGTAAATTTTTAGAAAAGAAACAACAACCCCAAAGTGGTTTTGACACAAATCTTCTACAGGAAGCCGCAGGGGAAACTTTATGCATTTTTTTCACTAGATGTAAGAAACCCTTTTTGGGGCCTTTTTTTTCCCAAACCCCTGGGAAAAGCTACTTTTTCTTTTTTCCCCAAGCCTAATAAAAGTTACCAAAAAAGGGAAAATTTTTCATGGGTCCTTGCCCTCTGTGTGAAAAAACTTTTTATGCTCTCGGGGCCGAAAAGAAAAAGCCCCCGAGACGCATCTAAAAATTAGCAGTGATTTTACCTGCCCCAATGAAGGGAAAACGCCGGGGGCGTTCCAAGAGAGATTTGCCGCTGCCTGTTTTTCATCGCCCTGCGGGTCCCCTTTTAAAGAAATTTCATGTCAAATCTTTGAAAGACGGAAACCCACAGGCCCCATGGCAACACGCAGCGGCGATCTCTCATGGGAACGCCGCTGGGGTTTTGCCATTGCGGGCAGTGATAAAGTCACTGCTAATTGTTAGGGCATGTCCCCATGGCAAGGGTTTTAGTACAGTTTTTCCGACGGTGTGCGGTTTTAGAAACCATCGGAAAACCTGCAACAAACTCTCTCCCTAGACTTCAATTGAAAAACTGCCCTGCAGTTCCGACTGCATTGTTTTTCCACCGGGCAGTTTTTCAGGCCTGAGTTCCCCCCAAGAGCTGATGAACATCAGCAGAGGGAGAGTGAACCCATCCCTTTAAGGACCCAAGCCACAGATAAGCAGCGGGGTAGAAAGAAAGCTGTTGGACCTCAGGTGGGGCACACCTCCGGGACGAGACAACGGCTGCAGCGGCTTCTGCGGCCTCCCCGGTCAAAGGACCCGCCATAGGAGGGGCAGAGAAAGGGAGAGAGAGACCGAAGCTCTGTCCTTCATACGCCGGGTCGCAGACGAAGAAATCTTGCGTGTCGCTGCCGCCACCTTCGTCCCGATCGTCACGATAAGTACAGGATGTACTGTTTCGCAGGGGTGGCAACCTTTGAATCACCTCGACCCCTGCTGGAGATTGGTGTGATAATATCCTCTGTGCGGTGGTTACTGGGCATGCCTGGTGCACCTCTTCCACCAGCCCTTAGATAGAGGGTATTGGGCGAAATTGCCCTTCCAGACCCCTCTTTTGTCCACCCTCACCCTGCCCCTATCCCGCCCGTGTTTTCCAGTCCTCCTCCACCACCCCTTATCACTATCCCCCCACTGCTGGGGCACTGATGTACAGAAATTGGGTGCCCCAATACCCCAGCAGTGGTTACCAACATTCCCCAACCTCCACCTCCACAGCCACCAGGACCACCACCATCACAAACTCTTCATTCGTTCCTTTCAGATTTGTCCTCCCCCACCTATCACCATTGTGATTGATTTCTGTTTTCTTTGATATTTATGTTAATAATTTAATTTAATGTTCATCTATTTATGTTATTTAAGTTATATTATAAAAAAATATTTATTATTTTATTACAAATTATATTGTTGGCGGGGTTGGGAAAGTTTTGTAGTCGGGTGGTGGGTGGGGAACATTGATTTTGTAAAGTTTTAAAATTATTTTTACTACATAAAAAATATTGTTTTCAAGTTTACAGTTGTGTCCATTTTATTTAGCTATTAAAGAAATGTAGTTTTTCATTAACCAAGATATTAATGAATATATTTAATATATGTCAATTAACTTTCTATGTGGGATTTCATCCTATGTAAATTCCTAGATAGATAATTAATTTCTACCAAATAAATTTTTTTGGTGTCAGACATCAGTCTTCAAATAATTTCTTTGCTGTAATAAAAGGCCAATTGGATCATATCTAATTTGTCATTTATTAATCACGAAGAAATAATAGTAATAAGTATTTTATTGAAAAGATACAAATCCAGCATGGAAAAATACACACAAAGAATCACAAATATCAAATTTAATTTGTAAATAAATTTCAAAATACTTACAAAATCAACTTTTGTGTTTGGTTTAAAAGTGGCCACACAGTACACAGTAGTGCAGCGAGGCATACAACTATTGTCAGCCATCAGGGCTGGTGAGAGCTGGGACCATGGAGGCAGGCAAATTGCCAGCGAACCGCACCTTCCAGACTCATGAAATAGTTCATGAAGGTGTCTCTCATGTGCACTGCAGAATCAGACAGACGCCCAGGTGGGAAAGGCAGTCGCCAGACTTGGAAAGCGGACTCCATGGTCACATCTACATCTGTACGTAGCTCACAGTCACGGACATAGTTGTGCAGGACACAGGCCGCTTTCAATCCACATTTTCCGCCTTTAGCTGCAATGCACCCGTGAAGACCCTCCACTTATTTGTCAGAATTCCGAAGGCGCATTTGACTACTTTTCTGGCACAACTTAACCTGGCATTGAATACCCACCTTCGAACATCCAGTGCCCTCTGAGGGAACGGCCGCAGCATTTTGGGCATCTGAGGAAATGCCTCATCTGCGACCAACACAAAGGGAACTGGACCCGTGGTCTGTTGAAGTGGTCTTGGAGGTGGCAGTGTGAGCTGATTTTGCAGCACTGTACGACTGAAAGTAGATGTCAGCAGCTCCCTGGAGTCCCCTGTACTGCCATAGGTGTCGACTTCAATAGCCACAAACTTGAAGTGCACATAGAAAAATATTTCTTATAATTATAATATATGCTTCCTGATCTCGGTGGCTGCTGCACGCGTATGTGCTTACAGTCGACGCCACCTAGGCAGTTCGGGAAATTGGCCACAGATTGAAAATCTTCTGCAATCCGTTGCCAAATCTCCGGGGTGGAGCTCGGCATCACTATTGGCTGTAAATGCCGCCAGATCACATCACACATGTCCACCACAATGTTGCCGACGGTGGTCTTCCTCACACAGAACTGCAGGTCCAATGACGTGTAGCTCTCTAGGTGAAAAAAAAAATTGGTTACTAAACACTGAACAATGAACATTATACATGATCACAAGTTACCACCACATAGTGAATGACTATACCCCTACACTTTTACTGATCAGTACACAAAGACCAATAGTTCCGCCATATTGTGACCATATAGTGGTAGGTATCAGTGTGCACAGGTGCGCTACAGACTATATATTACCTCAATACAGTGACCATATAGTGGTATATACTATATATACCAGTGTACACAGACTCTGCAGATTTATCTTGTGACTCACAGGTGACTTTTCTCTGACAAGTCATTGACTTTCTCTGTTGTTCTGCTTTCGGTCCAGACCGCCATGATGACTTCTCTCGGCCACTTGTCCTTGAAAATTTAGACACAAATATATTACAATCCTCACTTTTCCAGCACCTCACTCATTGTCCCCCAGGCTATATGGGATCCATATAGGCAGGCAGAGTTTAGGTAGCTATAGGGCCCCATATAGATAGGCAGGCAGGGTATAGGGGCCATATAGGTAGGAAGGCAGGGTTTAAGTAGCTATAGGGCCATATAGGTAAGCTGACAGGGTTTAGGTAGCTATAGAGGCCATATATGTAGTCAGGCAGGGCTTAGGGTAGTCTATAGGGCCCCAACAGCAAGGCATTGGTAGGCTATAGGGGCCATATATGTAGGCAGGCAGGGCTTATGCTAGGCTATAGTGGCCCCATACAGGCAGGCAGGGCTTAGGGTAGGCTATTGGGGCCCCATACAGGCAGGCAGGGCATATAGTAGTCTATAGGGGTCCCATACAGCCAGGCAGGGCTTAGGGCAGGTTATAGAGTCCCCATATAGGCAGGCAGGGGGCTTAGGGCAGGTTATAGGGGCCCCATACAGGCAGGCAGGGGGCTTAGGGCAGGTTATAGGGGCCCCATATAGGCAGCCAGGGGACTTCATTAATGTTAAAAAAAATAAAAACACTTACTCACCTGCTACCCTGGTAGTTATGCCCCTGGTGCGATCATTCTTCACTTTTTTTGCAAAAAACTAAAACCATGCCACAAACCGCGCCAAAAACCGCTCGCTCCATTTTGAGCGGTTTACATTGTCTCCAATGTTAATTATCCATCTAAAAACCGGTCGGCAGAATGAACATGTTCATTGTTTTGGGTTCTGCCGGCGGTGTGAAAAACCGCCCGGCGGTAAAACAGTTCAGTGCGGACTGCTTGGCGGTTTTTCTATTGAAGTCTATGGGAGAGAGTTGCTTTCAGGTTTTCAGATGGTTTATAAAACCGCCAACCGTCGGAAAAAAAAACTTGCCGTGGGGACATGCCCTTACTGTTCTGTAGAGAAAGAATTTTCATGATCAGTAAAAGCAGGATTATACTGAAAGGTGACACCAATGTGTATAGATAACACAGGATCCACCAGTCACAATAGGAGAGAGTCACAGTTCCTTGCATAGTGATTTCTTCACAGATCACAGAGCATGTCTAGAAAACTTCTTATAGAAGTCAATGGGACTGAATCAGTCCTAAGGCTCCTATGTGCATGAAGCTGCTGTAAAGTATCTCTCTGACTGCTGTTAAAAGCAGTGCAAGCAAGAATTCTGTCCCCACAATCATATATAGACGTCCGAATTGAGAAATCTACAACCAGAAAATAAAAGCTGCTGAGAAGAAAATAATATTTATCAGTGTCTTGTTTTAATAAGTAAAAAAACAAAACAAATGGCAACAGATAGAATGTAAGCCCTCGTGGGCAGGGTCCTCTCCCCCTCTGTAGCAGTCAGTCATTTGTCACCATTGTACTTGTTTGGTGTATGTTATGTATGTAAGCCCCCTTGAATGTATAGTGCACTGGAACCAATTGCGCTCTAAATAAATAATAATAAGAATAAATTCCCTTTAAATGAGGGTAACAATGCTATAGTTTAGGCTACAGTACTTACCCTAGACTCTATGTGATATATATTAGAAGAGAAGCAGTATGAAGATAGTGTGGAGGCACATAATGCTTCTTACGACCCTGTAGAGGACATACTTCTATTCAATCTGTTTTTAAGAAACTGAGACACAAAAATAGCATTGCATGATGAAATTGTTTAGCTAGCATGTTACAAATGACTGCAGCTAAGTAGCAGCAGGAAAAAGGCTAATTGGCCAACAAACAAATAGAAAACAATCATTATGTTACGAGGCCTACCTGTAGACATATGGTGAATGATTTGCATGCAGGATTGACGTATGGCTGCACTGAGGAGTAGCGTCTAAAGAGCGCTAGTTCTTCACTCCAACTCTTCACCCCCAATCCCTGAGATTATCCTGCGCAGGATAATTTTTGGTCACTAACCCCAATTTTCCAATAGCAACAGCTGAGGTGTAGAATATTTGTAGGGTCACACTAGAAATGGTCATGTGTGTTTATATTTAAAATGTTTGTATATATATGTACATTGTGAATTAATGATGATTAACCACCTTTAGTTAGTTGCAATGGTGCTTTAAGCAATAAAGAGTAGGAAAGGCCTGCAACCAATGAGAGTGGAGAAGAAGGAAGGGTCTGGAGGCTGCTTTAAACCCTTAAGCCCTAGACCTGAAAAGGCTTTAATGACCAGCAATTTTTTTTCGTTTTTGCCTCCCTGCGTATCAACATTTGTAACTTTTTTATTTTTTCAATGACGCAGTTGTTTGAGGACTTGTTTTATGCAGGAGAAGTTGTACTTTTTGGGGGCATAGTTTACATTTAACATATAAATTACTGCAGAATTTTTAGATTAGATGAATTCTACAGGTTATTACAGTTGTGTGGATGTAATATGTGTAGGTGTATGACCCCGTAAAGAACTGGTCTTAAATGTATATCCAGCATAATAAGGGCAGTGTGGATACTTTTGGAGATTTTGTTGGCAACACTGTCGGTTGTCGTACTATACACATATTAGCAACCACTGTTTCATTGCTTTAGGCTTTTTTACCAAAGTAATTTTATTGTTGGGTTAATCTAGTACAGTTGGTTGCATTAAAATGCATTAATATATACACATATTAATAATAACTGTCTCTTGCTCTAGGCTTGTAACTAATGTAATTTTATTACTGGGTTACTCTAATTGGGGGATAATTAGATTTGTTTAATGTTCAATTTTACCTTGTTTTTGAAAATTTCAAAAATAAATACCGTATATAGGCAAGTACAAGTCAACTCAAAGATAAGCCGAGGCACCTAGTAAGGAATACTTTTTATAAATATTATATTTTACAATAAGAAAAATATACGAGAAGATTTTATTTTGTAATGAGATTGTAAAAACATCCACCCCATCCTGCCATTTCTATCTTTTAGGGCATGTCCCCACGGCACGGGTTTTCGGCCGGTTTTTCAGCCGGTTTGCGTTTTTTCAGACCGCCTGAAAAATCGGCCGAAAATGAGCATAATTGTGCTCTATGGAAAACCCGAGCAGCAGTCCCCACTGCACGGGCTTTCCGTCGGGCGGTTTTGCCGCCGGCAAAACATTGAGCAAGCACCATCTTCCGTCCGAAAACCAGATGGAATCTGTGCTTCTCAATGGGAGGGGGGAGGGCTCTTCTCTGCTCATCGCGGAGAAAAGCAGCCCCCCCCGCGGCCGTGGGGACGGGCGCAAAACAGGACAAATACCGGCTGGTATTTGTCCTATGTCGTGTGAACGCGCTCTTAGAGTTTCATCTAAGGAAAGATCACTGTTCCACATTTACAATTGCTGTTTAATACACAGATAACATAAACTTAAACAGTAATTTAAAATGCTTCAGATTTATTACAGCGGCTCATACTCAATGTTGGACTGCGAGTGTCTAGACGAGTTGATTCTAGTGGTCTACCAAAACGACTGTACTGTGTTCTTGCTCCTGTGACCTGAGTGGTACCCCCACCCATGCTATTCCAGCAGCCTGTAACCTGGATAGGGCCTTTGAGTCTCCCTGACCTAATTGCAGGTGAGATGAAGCAGCGTACCATTACGGAGTATAAATCATTATACTTTGACTAATATTACTGCCATACAGTTACCATACGGTAGTAGATATCAGTTGTATGCAGGCATATAAGTGATTACAGTGCAGTTTCATCCAGTGATTCACAGTTGACGTCTTCTCTGAATCGTTCGCTTTCCCTGGTCTTCTCCATCCAGCTGCGACTCATCTCTTCTGAAATAATGACCCCCTTTTAACCCAAAAAGTAAATGTGCAATACAAAAACCTATGCGGCTCTTGCTTGTACACCAAGTTTTAGTTTTCTTTTGTGTCCCTGTGTAGTAGATATGTACACCCTCCAAATTGGGTAGGCAGATAAATGGACGCCCTTTTAGGTAGGTAGTACCCAATTAGACAAGTAAGTTGCCTCCCACTAGGTATACATTCCCATGTTAGCAAGGTAGATTTATAGTCCTCCCATATGTAGGTATCTAGATCTTCCATTAGGTAGATAGGTACAGATAATTATCTAGGCCTATTACTAGGTAGGTATGTATAAAATACCTCTTTACATAGGTATGTTGTCTCCTCTACTGGATAGGTATATAGGCACCTTTAGGTAGGTACGTAGGCCCCATAAGATGGGTATATCGGACCCTTCATCAGACAGGTAGTTAGATAGAACCCCCATTAGAATTATATACCCCCAGTTGATAGGCATATAGGCCCAATGTAGGTCAGTATGTAGGCCCCCAGTCAGTAGGTAGAGGTTCCAGTCAGTAGGTAGGTATATAGACCCCCTGTAGGTAGGTATATTGGTCCCCAGTAGGTAAGTAGCTATAAAGGCTCTTATAGGTAGATGGAGCCCCCCTTGTAGGTAGATAGGTATATGCCCTCTGTGGGTAGGTGGGTATATGCTCTGTAGGTAGAGTAATATAAAAAAAACATAATCATCTCTCCACATTTCTCCATCAAACAGCTTGTATTGGGATCTTGTTCCCAGGATCTCCTAGGCTAAAAGCCTAAGCCCTAGGCTTTTGATCTAAAAGACGAAGCGACACCTCAGGTGTGACATTGGAACATCATGCCGTCTGCGCCGCTTACTATGGTAGGCTGTGCCCACAGTTGTAGTCAGCAGAGCAGGGAGCCGATGGCTCTATGTTCTGCCACAGTTTTCAACACGCATACAGTTAAAAATATGCCACGGACCTCGGGGCACACTAGGGGATTACCGGCTTCCTGATGGGTTGTTCCAAGTCAGTGGCAGTACATGTGTTGGTTAAAGGGCCCAGCAGAGGATCGTCTAGTCCTTTGGTGGGCCAGTCCAACACTACTTATGTTGTTTTATAAATTGCATCTTTAAACTCTTTTGGGGAAATTTGACAATCTTTTTTTGGGAGAATAAATCATGCCCTTTTTCGGACCATTCACCCAAATGGCCTCATGTATAAAAACTGTCTTGGTCGAAGACTTTCTTTGTTGCCCATAGCAACCAATAATTTTTTCAGAGCACTGTATGAAATTAAAAGGGAGCTCTGATTGGTTGCTAAGGGCAACAAAGAAAGTCTTACACCTAGTCAGTTTTCATATATGAGGCCCAAAGTGTCTAAAGCCCATAATAAATATGTATGTTACACACTGCAACATGCTACATCAAAGATGTGCCACTTTTTGTCACATTTCACATTTCTTTCCTGGTGCAACCACAATAGTTAATGCTTTAAATGAACATATAAGCTACACATCAAATATTTAGTAAACATTTATTTGAAGGGTACACAACATTTTCTGGTCCAAGGGTCATATTGTCACATTGTATCTCTCCTAGGAGATTCAGTAAATCTTAGAGGGATATTCTCCATCTGAGACTTTCATGGCACAAGTGAGGGTGAATGTGAATAATCAAAACATTGTGAAAACTTAATGCTACAGTGAGATTTTATCCTGAAAGTCAGCCATTTACATTGCAGCATGCAATGTTGATTTTCTCATCTCAAACTATTTAATAAAACAAAAGCCAACAACAGTTGAGGGTATACACCATCAAAAATGTCAATGTCTCAGTGTCATGTGGCCTTGAGCAACAATTACAGCTTGACAATGACATCTCATGCTGTTCACAAGTTGAGTTATTGACTGCTGAGGCATGGCTTCCCACTCTTCTTGAAGGGTGCCTCTCAGGTCATTGAGAGGGTTACTGAGTTATGAGCTTTTACATGGTGACCCAGATGATTCCACAGGTTTGGAGAAAGTGCAGGCCACTTCATTTGAGGTTCCCCAGTCTCCAACAGCCGTTCCCTAATGATGCAACCTTGATGAGGTGAAACACTGTCGTCCATGAAGATGAAATTACTGGATTATTGATGTTACTCAAGTAGAAGAGTCTGTCACTGTACCATTCACAAAGTGTAGGGCAGTTCTGTATTGACTAGACACACCTGACCACACTTTAACACCACCACCACCAAAGGCTCCTCTGGCGACAACAGTGGCTGATGCATAGCGCACTCCTTGACGTCTCTACCATCGTTGCCGGCAATCATTTCTGCTTAGAGTGAATCAGCTTTCATCATTGAACAGCACCGAGGACCACTGGTCCCTTGTCCAGTGTAGATGCTCTCTGGTCTATGCAAGACGATGATACCTGTGCTTGGTGGTGTGGTCCGGTATCTTTGCCGGTCATCTAGCACGCAGACCACGCGATGTAAATGGTTACATGTGATCTGACATGACGCTTGGTTGCCTCTCACCTCCCTTAAACATGCTAAGAGTTGTGTGGCATTCACCATCCGATTCGGCGGGGCATTGTTTACAATGCAGCAGTCATCAGTGTGTGATGGAGCCAAAGAACGTCCACTTCTTTGCCTTTTTGTGACTTTTCCGGTCTCTCTGTAGTTCTGTTGCAACCGGCGGAGGCCGCTTAGCTCAGTGGCCACCTCTATCTGAGAGCATTGGGCTTGACGCCTTGCAATGACAAGGTACTGTTGATCAATTGTAAGGTCTTGGTCTCAGGATGTCAAAATGATGAGGAGACCGAAGGTAGACATAGATTACTAGTGTTCTGCTGACCAGCACATATAATGGGGGATTGGCAGTTCCCGATATTATTAAATATTACTGGACCGAGCAGTTGAGAAATATCCCATCATGGTCTTCATTGCTGGCCTATAAGAAATGGATGAAAATAGAGAAGTTGTGGGTATCCCTGGTACATCCCAACTTTTTTTTATTAAATATGTCCAAGGTTGTGATCGAGGTTTCTCTGTTGGGTCCCATGAATCTTCAACAAGATATCTGGAACAGGTGTTTTAAGAAGTTGGGCCTATGCTCAGACTTTTGATTCCTATTTAACCTCCTTTTACCCATTGGGATGGTTGGCATGAGGCCATGGCTCGATAAGAGTCTCTTTCGATTTGCTGATGTTGTGGATCATTCTACAATGAAAATCCTACCCTGTGAGGATTTGAAATCTAAATTTAATTTACCAGACAATTTATATTCTTATATTCAATTTTGTCATTTTCTACGAAACTTGTTTTAAAAAGATCGGATCTCCAAGGTTTGAAATTCTGTGCCAAACTAATGTTTCTTCCAGGGGTCTTATCTCAGATATTTTCACAATTTTGGTAGGTCCACTGCATGGGCAGGGAATGAGACACAAATATATGGACAAATGGGACAGTTACTTGGGTAAATCTCTCTCAGACACGGAATGGACCATTATATGGCGAAGGGCATCAAAATCTTCAATTTGTACCTCTTCCAAGGAAAACCAGTATAAAATATTGTACTGGTACCACACTCCAGCCCTTTTATATAACTGCAGCAAATGCCTTATTGCTAGGCATTGGAAATCTTCTGTTGTCCCTTCTTTACAAGAGATATGTAACAGAGTGAAGGAGGTTAGAAGGCTGGAATATTTAACAGCCATGCTGAATGACAATCCAGAGAAATTTGGTACCATTTGGTCACAATGGGATGAATATATCAATGCTGAATTTTCTCTACACAATTAACTTTGAGGGATGGGGTGGTACAGTGATACCCCGTTATCCATCCCTTCAGTATCCATCATTTCAAAGTTACATCACCATCAGTGTTGCAAAAAACCTTGTTTCGCTTCACAGATACATCACTTCACATTAAATATCCGTGAGTGCAACCATCCCTTATTTATTTGAGCTACTTTAGTCGGTGCCATAAAGCCACATCATCAGGGGCGTAACTAGAGAAGCCAGGGCCCCATAGCAAACTTTTGGATGGCCCCCCACCCCCTCCCTGACCACGACCCTGTACCAGGACATGCTGTTAGATAATGTAGATAATACAAGGGGTAAATATCTCACCATACATCTCACCATCATACTGCTACCAAACAAATCCCACTATACCAAAACCAACATTACCAATAACGCTATTACATAAGAACCTGATTATACCACCAGAACACGACCACAAATTATCACCACATAGTGACTGAATAATACCCCTACACTATTACTGATCAGTACACAAAGACCAATTCTGTCTAATAATATATAATAATATAGTGACCATAAAGTGGTATATACAGTGTACACAGGCTCTGCAGACTGTATATAACCACCATACAGTGACCATATTAGTGGTAGACACCAGTGTACACAGGCTCTGCAGACTGTATATTAGCCCCATACAGTGACCATATAATGGTAGACACCAATGTACACAGGCTCTGCAGACTGTATATTACCTCCATACAGTGACCATATAGTGGTAGACAGCAGTGTACACAGGCTCTGCAGACTGTATATAACCACCATACAGTGACCATATAGTGGTAGACAGCAGTGTACACAGCCTGTGCAGACATATAAGTGATTACAGTGCAGTTACATCTTGTGACTCACAGGTGACGTTTCTCTGACCAGTCGTTGACTTCTCTTTTGTTCTGCATCCGGTCCAGTCCGCCATCTTGATGACATCTCCCGACCACTTGTCCCTGCAGATTTAGACACAAATATCTTAGAATCCTGACTTTTCCAGCACCTGCCCCCCTGGCTATATGGGGTCCATTTAGGCAGGCAGGGCTTAGATATGGGGCCCCAAATAGGCAAGGTTTAGGTAGCCAATAGAGTGCCCATATAGGCAGGCCCGGGTTTAGGTAGGGTATAGGGAGCCATATAGGTAGACAGGGGTTAGGTGGGCTAAAGGGGACAAATAGGTAGGTTTTAGGAAGCTAAAGGGGCCCCATATAAGAAGACCGGCAGGCTTGGGGGGGTATACAGGCAGGCTGGAGGGGGAATACGGCAGGCATATAGGGGTGAGGTGGCAGGCATAAGGGGGCTGTACAGGCAGGCATAGGGGGCTGTATAGGCAGGCAGACATCTAGGGGCTGTATAGGCAGGCAGGCATATAGGGGCTGTATAGGCAGGCAGGCATATAGGGGGCTGTATAGGCAGGCAGGCATATAGGGGATTTTATAGGGCAAGGCAGAGCATACGGGGGCTATAGGCAGGCATATGGGGCTATAGGCAGGCATATGGGGGCTATAGGCAGGCATAAAGGGGGCTATAGGCACGCATATGGGGCTATAGGCAGGCATATGGGGGCTAAAGGTAGGCATATGGGGGGGTATCGCAAGCAAAATGGGGGGTATAGGTAGGCATATGGGGGGCTATAGGCAGGCATATGGGGGATATAGGTAGGCATATGGGGGTATAGGCAGGCATATGGGGGGCTATAGGCAGGCTATGCTGGGATAGGGCTATAGGCAGGCATATGGGGGCTATAGGCAGGCATGGGGGGCTCTAGGCAGGCAGATGGGGCTATAGGCAGGCATAATGGGGGGCTAAAAGGCAGGCAATGGGGCTATAGGCAGGCATATGGGGGGTATAGGTAGGCCATATGGGGGTGTATAGGTAGGCATATGGGGGGCTATAGGCAGGCATATGGGGGGCTATAGGCAGGCATAGGGGGGAATAGGCAGGCATATGGGGGGTATAGGCAGGCATATGGGGGGTATAGGCAGGCATATGGGGGCTATAGGCAGGCAAAATGGGGGCTAAAGGCAGGCATATGGGGTGGGGCTAGGGATAGGCAGGCATATGGGGTAGGTAAAATAAGAAACAGTTTACTCACCTCGGTCCACGCTCCCCCGATGCGCCGCTCGCTCCGCTCTGCTGCCCCTCCCTGCTGCCTCGGCGCTCAAGGTGGGGGGCGCGGTTATGTGACGTCCCCGCGCGCGCCCACGTGACCACAGAGGCGGCAGGGGGAAGTAACAGAGCGGAGCGATCGGCGCTCCGTCCTGCTACTACCGAGCAGCGCTGTCCTCTGAACGCTCGGGCCGGGGGCCCGGGCGTTCAGAGGAAGTATGCGCTGGGCCCCGCAGCTCCCCGTCCGCCGCAGTGAACTGTTAAGTTCACTGCCGGCGGGCCCAGGAGCGGCATTACCGGGATAGCGGACGCAGTAGCAGTTGCCCCGGGGCCCCCCTAAGCGCAGGGGCCCCGTAGCAACTGCTACCCCTGCTACCCCGGTAGTTACGCCCCTGCACATCATCATCTTTTATTGTATCCTGCTTACAATGCTCTTTATGCATCGTTACATTATAACATTATACTGTACAGTACTTTTTTTTTTCTGCCTCATTATCACAATTTTCTGGAACATAACCCTAGCGGATGATGGGGTATCCCTGTATATATTTTTTTTCTTTTCTCTCCCTCCCTCTTTTTCTCCTATTGTGTTTGGTCCTGTGCTTTATGTTTGTTTTTGTGATTTCTGCTTATTATTGTTCAATAAACATAAAGTTAAACAAAAAAAACATGAGGAGGACTGTTTAAATCCAATTTTTTTTTATACATTTCTATGACTAATAAAACTTGGAAGGAAGAACAGCAAGCTTTTAGAATATTCAACAGTGGACATCACTGGAGGCAGAAAAGCTACAGTATGCGATATGTACAGTAGCTGAGTTCTTTGGCAGAGGGCAGAAGACTAACTGGAGCCTATGAAATGATTAAGCCTTATGTACCCAATTGCAGCAATATAGGGTCTATGCTTATAGTATACGTCAGTTCCATTCTTCTAGTATACATCCACCTGTATCAGTTGCATAAACAGAAGAAAGGTATCCGACAGAAGCATGGGCTTTTTTTTATACCTCATTAGTCTTGGCTCCTAACTACAATACCACCTGTAATGTCTTAGTTATGGCCCTGCCAGAGGGAATACCACAAGTATGTGTCTATATAAATAGAATTTTCTGCCTCTAGACTTACTTTTAAGTTACGATCCTATTGGTAACGGAATACATGCAGTCCCCGACTTACATCGTTCTGATTTACATACGTCCCCTAGTTACAAACGGAGACTTATGGGGCATTGCTGACATTCAGCACTGAGTCACGCCCCATGATAACCAAGTGCCAGCATGCCACAGCTGCACATGAGATACAGAACGTTAGGTGAAATCTTCTAAAAAAGTCCACAGACAGCAAAACAAATGTAAAAACTGTTCCCTGAACTATCCAAAACTAGAAAAAAATTTGTTTTTGCTGGAGTTACATTTAATAAATATACCTGTTCTGACTTACATACAAATTCAACTTAAGAACAAACCTACAGTCCCTATCTCGTTAGTAACCCGGGGACTGCCTGTAGTAGTAATGCTAGGAGTAAGCAGGAGATATACCTAGCCATTTTACTTACTAATAGAAACATATGTACGCTATATACTTTGTTCCTCTTCTGCTTATCTTGTTTACTCAGGTAGTCACTGGTTATGACACAGCACTGTGTTCAACTTTTGTCACAATTCCCACTTGTATGCCAGTTCCTAATTCTTACACTGCCCTACAGCGACACATTGTTACATCACTACTGCTAACTTCCTGTCCATAGTACGTACAGACATTATTTTTATTTGGTGTCATTAGGAAACTGATGACAAAGATTGCATAACTTGGCACCTCTCCTAGCTCGAGGTCTTATTGTTGATGTGGAAAGGAAATAATCTGGCAGTCAAGCAGATAAAATAATCACATATAGGGCGGCATGTATGAACGGGGCTGCGCCAGATATCTGGCATCTTTTCAGACTGACATCCAGCGCAGCCCCATTCACTTCATTTTTTAAATGGCCTGTACGCCAATATCAGGTGCATTAGAAAGCGCAAGCAGCACTTTAATGTGCCTGATTTCGAGGGATGTACAGGAGGCTGGGCGCACTTGAACCGTTCAAAGCTTTAGATTTATAGCTTCGCTAAAGAATTTGTAGGCACATTACAGCTAGAACAAGTAAACCACTTTCAAAGTGGTATACCTGAGCCAGAAATGTCGTCTTAGCGCTAGAATGTGCCTGAGATATGACCCGCTGTAGAGCGTGTATAAATCAGGCGCATTTTAGGCTATTATTATACGCATGAAATCTGGTGTTTAAATGCCAAAATTCATACATGTCGCCCATAATCTTTAATGTTACAAGACCTTCTCATTATGTATCTATCTTGTTTAGTATTTCCATACACTTTGCATATTCTAGTGTTACTTTTTTCTATGATGCATTTTACAAGACATACTTTATGGGCATGAAATGTATTCAAAATGTACCGAAGATGAACCGCTTCTGAGCCACCTGAACAATGCCCTTCTCATAGTATCATTGATCTTAACCAATCCATTTCTGTCTGTTTTTAAAGATAGATCCACAGTTCAGTCACTATCTGTGTCACAGGAGGCATTTGAGGTCTGCAACGGGCCAGTGTACCAGTTTCTAATCACTTAGATGCTACGGTCACATTTATTGGAAACTTAAAGAGGTTGTCCACGTTATACAGTTTTATTTATTATGAATATCATATTGGATAAATCAGAGATTATCCAATTTTCTAATATATATGTATTAAAAATTTTGCTCCTGTACCTCTTTTATACCAGTGCAATAGGCCCCTATCTAGAAAAAAAAAACATGGTACAGCCCACATACCTGTCTGTAGTAATAGCTCCCATGGGCTAAACATGGCATCAGTCATGTGACCTCCTGGCATTCAGTTTGCACTTGGGTACATAACACCTATGGGGTAAATGAATGGTGGAATAATTCTTATTAAAACGGTTATTCCAATAACTTAATCAAGACAACAGGTTTTACAGACAAAGGAGAAGAAAATCAGGAGCGATTATTGTATCTTTCTGTTTTTGATAAACATGCAGAAATGATTAAAAAACTATCCTTAAATATTAGAAAATACTTACAACTGATCAAAGATACGGCAAATTATTTAGGAATCCCCCTAATGGGTGTACAAGAAAGGACATACATTAGGACAACAATTAATATCGTCGGACATTTTAAAAAAAGAAAAAAAATCAGAGGACACATGCTTGCCTCAATTGTCAAAATTAATCAAAGGTACCTGTATAAACCATCCCACTAAAGGAACTTCAATTAAAATAAAAGGATTTTATACATGCAATAGCATGTGTAAGGGGTCAGCTCGGTGGTATGGTAAGACAGGACCAGTCCTTTAAATCTGTTTAAGCGAACAGGCGTTTATTTCAGCCTTATACAAACAGCAAATAAACTTGGGCTTAACTTCAGCCAAAACGAAGGAAAACAAAACAGTCTTACACAGTCTGTGCGGGACACTTACAGTCCTGTGTCCAGATAAGCCTCCAGGCTTCCTTGTCTCCAGCTGAGACCGGTGTGTACTCTGTTCCTGGGAACTCTGCAGAACACCTGCTCTCTTCCTCCACAGCACAGACAACAATCACCTTCCTCTACCAACCTGCCCTCCAGACTTACATACAGCAAACAAACCCTGGCCTGGATGTGAAGATGTGAGAGCAGTCACCCACCCAACTCTATGACTGCTCCGGTGAAAACCAGACCGAGACTTCTTGCTGTGCAAGTATACTAACAATAAAACGTGTATCAGCAACCTACTGCCGCTGACACATGAAATTTCTGGTTTTCACCTCACCAGCGCCAGGGTCCTTGGTGACACATATCTCTGGTCCACCACAATCCCCTCTGCCCTCTTACATACCCCCCTGCCCAAGGCAGTGGTTCTGGGCACCTTTACTCAACATGCAGTGAACCCTTGACAGGGCACCTGCATTACCCTGTAACTTCCTGGGCCTATGTTCTACTGAGAAGTTGAAATCTTGTAGGGCCAAGAACCAGCGGGTGACCCGAGAATTTTTCCCTTTCTTTTCTCTTAGCCATCTGAGGGGGGCATGATCTGACACCAACCTAAACCTGCGCCCTAGTAGATAGTAACGCAGGGAATCCAGGGCCCACTTAATGGCTAGGCACTTCTCTGCCGGGGACAGCTTCCTACTCAGATAGCTTACTAGGTCCTCTTCTCCGTTTACTACCTGCGACAACACAGCCGCTAACCCCGCATCCGATGCATCTATCTGAACCACAAACTCCCTGGAAAAATCCAGGGCAACCAACACAGGCTGCCTACAGAGGGCTGACTTTAGTTTCTGAAAAGCCTCTTCAGCATCCGGGGACCATTTGATTGCGGCTGACTTGGCTTCTTTTGTCAGGTCGGTGAGGGGCAACGCTATCTCTGCAAATTTCGGAATGAACCGCCTATAGTACCCCACAATTCCCAGGAACGCCCTGACCTCGTTTTTTGTTCTGGGAACGGGGCCAGCTTTGGATGGCTTCCTCTTTATTAAGTTGAGGTTTGATCATTCCTCGCCCCACGATGTACCCTAGGTATCAGGCTTCTTCCAACCCTATGGCTGACTTGCTGGGGTTTACCATGAAAC
Source organism: Phyllomedusa bahiana (assembly GCA_025379985.1). Taxonomy (NCBI): domain Eukaryota; kingdom Metazoa; phylum Chordata; class Amphibia; order Anura; family Hylidae; genus Phyllomedusa; species Phyllomedusa bahiana. The sequence continues at coordinate 22,411 of JAODAL010027271.1, forward strand.
CTGCCTTCCTTAAGGCACCCAGGACAGCCTGAACCTTAGACAGATGACTTTCCCAGTCCTGACTAAAAATGACTATATCATCCAGATAGGCTGCCGCATATTTCCTGTGGGGATGCAACACCCGGTCCATGGCCCTCTGGAACGTGGCCAGGGCTCCCTGTAAGCCAAAAGGCATCCGGACATACTGGAAAGACCCTTCAGGTGTGGAGAATTCTCCCTAGCCTCCTTTGATAATGGTGTGGTATCCCACTAATGTGTTGAAGTTTGTATATGTTGTTCCTGTGAATATGTCTATACTGTGCAAGAGTTCCAGTCAAGGGTTAACTTTGTTAGAACCAGCTACAGCACAGGGCATCTGGGGGGTGGAGACATGAGAGAGAAACAGGATGTGAAGAGAGCCAGGTAGGCGGTGCATGCCATGTGGCCAGAGGAGCTGGTCAGGGATGTGCAAGAAACAGAGAGAGAGAGATTGCTGAGAAAAAGAGGGGAGATGATTAAGTGGCTGTGAGACCCTGTTGTAAGAAGGAAAGAAACTGCTGTTGTACTCTGATCTGCACTGTGAAGGAACTACCTCCAGTAAAGTTTATGTATTTTCATCTTCTATCTGACTGGTAATTCTTCATCCACACAACATCCATTACAAATTGTGGCGTCCACGAACAGGATTAAAATTACTTGTGTGACCTTGGAAGACTTTATTTCTGCACCAGTGTAACGTCATACACTTAGAGGAGGTAAGCAGAACTGCACTACAGTATACTACAGCCCCATTAACAATGTCTACAGAAGGGGGTGGTGAACAGCCCAGCACTAGTGGGTTTGCTGCAGCAGCACAAACCATGCCACTAACAATGCCTTACTATTTGGGAGCACCTTGGCTCCCTAGTTATAAAGGGGAACCCGACAGCCTCAGAGACTTTAAAGAAAAGATCTTATCCATGTTTAGACTGTACCCAATTACCCCTGAGCAAAAGGTGGAAATACTGATTGGCCAGCTGCAAGGTTCTTCACTAAGGGAAGTGAAATCATGGCCCTCAACAGAAAAGAAAGTGGCTGAGCAAGTCCTTGAGAGACTGAGCACAATCTTTGACACCAGAACAGTGTCAGAATTCAAAATGAGATTCTTTAGCAGGAGACAGCAGTCACATGAATCTTTAAGAGACTATGCCTTAAGTTTACAAGAAGCCCTCCATGCCATTATGCAAGCTGATCCTGCTGAAGTAACAAATGCTGACAGAACATTGAGGGAACAGTTTATTGAAGGAGTAATGTCAGAGGGTACTAAACTGCCATTGAAAATGCTGTCTCTCCAGTATCCAGACTGCAGTTTCTTAGACTTTAACCCCTTAAGCCGAACGCCTGAAAAGTAGTTAATGACCAGAACATTTTTTTAGTTTTGGCCTCTTTGCATTTAAACAGTTGTAACTTTTTTATTTTTTTAATGACGCAGTTGGATGAGGCCTCGTTTTATTCAAGACAAGTTGTACTTTATAAGGGAATAGTTTAAGTACACTTATAAATAATTGCAGTATTTTTTTTTATTTTTTTCCAAAAATTGTTTTTGTTTTTTTCATTTTTTTTTTTTACACCATTATCATTTCGCACTTAATAACTTGTTAGATTAATTCTACAGGTTAATACGGTCGAGTGGATACCAAAAATGTGTAGGTTTTTTTGTGCGTGTAATTTATGTACAATTATTTTTTATTAATATTTATTTTTATTTTATTATTTTTTTTTTTTATTCTTTTTTTTACACTTTTTATGTTTTTTTTTGTACTTTTTTTTGACTCCCATGAAGGGAGAACTGTTTAACATTTTTTTTAATTTTTTTTTTACACTTAGTAATGTCTTAGCATAGTCATATATGCTAATCCATGCTCATCTGTGTCTGTCTGACACAGGCAGTGTTTAGGACAGCACACAGGGCGGCGTAATCACTGCTTCATACACAGACAGCTCTGGGGCCACGCTAGGTCCCCAGGGCTGACTGTGCAGCCGTTCCCCGGGCTCTTTCGGGTCACCGGGTGTTCCGATCACCCAACAGAGCAGAGGATCCCTTTGATTGCGCTGCGGTAACGCACCGCCGCAATCAAAGGGTTAAAGCATCGGGTTGCGGAGGTTTTCCTCCGCTCCCCGATGCCTGCAGGACATGCTCTGGGATCGGGCTGTGTATTGTTCAGCCCCGATCCCAGCGCAGCTGCGCACCGGGCGCCGCAAACCCCGATGTCTGCAGCGACGTCAAAAGACGTCGCTGCAGACGAACGACCCGCACCGGCCGCCGTCAAAAGACGGTGCGCGGTCGTTAAGGGGTTAAAGAGATGGCTATAAAGGTTATGACTGTGGGGACAGCCTCAAGCGCCACACTTAATTGTGATGGTGCCCCTGCTCAGGCTAGAAACTTCAGTGAAAGTCCAGAAGATTACCATTATTGGGAGGTGGCCCTGAACTCTCCTGCACAGACCATAGTTACACAGTGCGCACAGATGCAAACAAAGGATGTCACAAAAGAAATGGGGCACTCAAGTGGAGGAACTGGCTAAAGGCTTTGCTTCATTATGTAAAGAGGTCAAGGAGCTGAAACAACAGCCCAATCAAGTGGACTATGCTGCACCTGTAAGAGAACTTTCTCCATACCATTCTAGAGATAAATATAGACCCGGGAGAAGGTCCACTGACCAATTTGATTTGCTAGACCGACCTATATGCAGGAAACGTAAGAGTGGCCACATTGAACATATGTGCAGATATTTAAACGGGGAACTCCTGGGGCAAGGACCACCCCTCGGGAGCCAAGGGATGTATAGGTCCATATCAAACAAGTTGGGGGCACAGATATGTGGGACACCGCCCTATTATTCGCGTAGTGATTGATGGCATAGCATTTGCAGCACTACTTGACACTTGGTAACAAGTGACCACTATCCAGTTTTCCACAGTATGAACGCTACTGGAAACAAGATCAGCTGATCAGGACCTCCTCTAATAATGAACTAAACATTATTGCCAGTAATGGTCAAGTTGTCCCCCAAGTGGGCTGCTGGGAGGCTACTGTCAAGATTGGAAAAACTGAGCTTACCCAGCAAGGCTTCATTGTTGTCAATGTGGTGGACTGTGACTCTCCCCCTGTGGTGTTGGGAATGAATGTGCTTCAGAACTGCTTGGAGGAAGTCATAGAGATCATGTCTGATGCTCTTAAGGACACTAGCACCCCTCAGAGAAATGTATGATTCAGAAAACGCTACGCCTCTTGACTGGCCATCAAAGATTTGCTGGTCCAAATAGAGAACTAGGACAAGCTCGGATTACTGGTACTCACCCTGTTAGGTTGCAGCCCCAAACAGAAACTATAGTTTGGTGTAAAGCAAGGCTGGGACTACAAGGTAAAGACTACGAGGTGCTGATTGAACCTAAAGAGCTGAACGCAGACGCCGCTACTGTTGCAGCAAGAAGCCTCGCTAAGGTAGTACAAGGGAGAGTCCCCGTGCGTATCCTGAATTTTAGCCACCAAATTGTGACGTTACCTAGATATACTACTGTTGCTAAGCTATACAGGGTCTATGATCAGGATATCATCAAACCAACAGAACCAGTTTTCCAGTGTGTTACGCAGGTAGAGGTTGGCTCTCATGAAATTGTGAATGTCCTCCAGCTCCTTCTTGTAAAAATTCTATACTTTATTTATATAGTTTAAAATTCCATGACAAAAGTCTGTAAACAGCCTACGCGTTTCGGGTTATGCACCCTTACTCATGGCACAATAACATACATGTACACTCTAAATTTAAATATCCATGACAGGAAGTGACATTGGCTAACACGTCATATGGCAAAAAAAAAAAAAAGGTGAAGAGAGAGAAAGAGAAAAAAACCTTGTGGTGTGTACTCCCAGTTACATCAAAGATAGTACACAGGTACTCAAAACATTTAATAAATTCCCTGGGAGTAGTAGCTTTTCCTGGCTTACATGTGACGTGTGTTCCCTTTATTCTTCCATCCCACACCATCTTGCTATGTCTGCTTTAGCTCACCACCTCTATGCAAACAACCTATATTCAGAGGAATTTATAGAATTTATTCTGCAGGTAGTGGAATACCTGTTGAAACATAATTTCTTTGTTTTCAATGGAATATTCTATTTACAGATACAAGGTGCCCCAATGGGGGCTAAATTTTCACCCTCCCTGGCTAATCTGTACATGGCTTGGTGGGAGGAGAATTACATTTTTTCTTCAAATAATCCCTTTTTCGGCAGAATAAAGTACTTTGGAAGATTTATTGATGACATTTTGATGATTTGGGATGGAACAGTTTCGGATATAGAAAAATTCATTTTTTACATCAATAATAATAATTTTAATTTAGGTTTTACTTTTTGCTATGATACTCGCAGTATACATTTTTTAGATGTATACTTATACATTAAGAATAATGAGGTTCACTCGTCATTATACAGGAAGGAAACTGCGGGAAACACTGTTTTACACGCTAAAAGTAGCCATCCAGAACACACACTAAAAGCAATACCTGTGGGGGAGTTCACCCGTGCTAAACGTCTCTGTTCAGACTTGGATGTTCTGAAAACGCAAAATGATATTATAGAGCAACGTTTAAAAAGAAGAAACTATCCAAGATGGAGCATAGATAGAGCAAAGAGTTTAGTGTCAGACAAAGATAGAAACCAATTACTAAGGGAAAAGAGATCCCAAAAGAAATATATTAAGGACCCTTTCCCTTTGACATTTGTTACACCTTATAGTAACCAATATAAACAGATAATTAAATTAGTACAAAAAAATCTACCTATCTTATGCCAAGATGATGTTACTTCTGAAATCATTGAACAAGGGATAAAATACATACCTAGAATAGGTCAAACCCTTGCCACAATGTTGTCCCCGAGTCTGTTTGAGGATACAAATGTAACTAATACATGGCTTTCAATGAAAGGTAACTTTAGGTGTAGAGGTCTACGTTGTAACATGTGCCAGTATACGGGTAATGTAACTGAGTTCTCTGCTAGACAAGGTGAACCCTGTTATAAAATTGATACTTTTATCAACTGTAATACTGAGGCTGTAGTTTATGCTATCCAGTGTAAAGAATGTGACCTTATTTATGTAGGACATACAATTAGACAGTTGAAAAAAAGAATTTATGAACACCTTCAACATATTAGAAACACGGGACATTTAAATATATCTGGAGCATCTAGACATTTTCTCACTGCACACAATGGAGATATTTCATCTTTCTTTTTCTGTGGTATAGAAAAAGTAAAACTTAATTCTGGAGGGGGTAATCTAAAACAATTGCTTTTGAAACGAGAAGCTTTTTGGATTTTTAAATTAAATGCCAGAGTACCATTTGGCTTGAATTATAGAAACAATCTTTTGTATCATTATTAATCATTGCTTGTCTTTTTTTTTTTTTTTTTTTTTTTTCTTCTTCTCTCTCTTCTCACTTTTTTTTTTTTTGCCATATGACGTGTTAGCCAATGTCACTTCCTGTCATGGATATTTAAATTTAGAGTGTACATGTATGTTATTGTGCCATGAGTAAGGGTGCATAACCCGAAACGCGTAGGCTGTTTACAGACTTTTGTCATGGAATTTTAAACTATATAAATAAAGTATATAATTTTTAAAAGAAGGACTGGAGGACATTCACAATTTCATGAGAGTATACTAAAAAGTCCATTTGAATCACTGGACCACCTCCGTGCTCTTCGCTCCAGCCACGTCTTGGGGATCACACCCAACTTTAATCAAGTGCTAAGGAGACCTACATCGAGGGTGAAACGGTGCTGTTTGTTTGCTTGTATAAGGTAGAGGTTGGCCCTGAGTCTGAACCCAAGAATGAGTGGTAGCAGGATCTCCAAATTGGCAGCGAAGGTACACCAACTCCACTAAAAGAAGGAGTCTTGAGGGTTGCCCAAGAGTACCAGCATGTCTTCAGCAAATCTCCACTGGACTTTGGAGGAGTCAAAGGGATTGAACACACCATACCTACAGGAGATCACCCCCCTATCAGAGAGAATTACAGGCCAATTCCACCCTCCATTTACCAGCCTGTGAAGAAAATTTAAAAGGAAATGAAAGACTACAAAGTGATACGGTACAGTTGCAAGCCAAGGGCTTCACAACAAGTAATTCTGAGGAAGAAAGATGTAACGATTCGATTGTGTGTGGACTACAGAAAATTGAATGGCATAACACACAAAGATGCCTATCCCTTACCGAGGACAGAAGAATCCTTAACTGCTATGAAATCCGCCTCATACTTTTCAACATTGGACCTTACAAGCGGCTACTGGCAAATACCTATGGCACCGGAGGATCGAGAGAAAACTGCATTTACCACCCCAATGGGCATCTTTGAGTTTAACAATATGGCATTTGGCCTTTGCAATGCCCCAGGAACTTTCCAGAGGTTCATGGAAAGCTGCTTAGGACACAAGAACTTTGAAACGGTTCTCCTGTATCTCGATGATGTGATCATTTATTCCAAGACCTATGAAGATCATCTTCAACATCTGGCAGAAGTCTTTGAGGCCCTTGCGAAACACGGCTTAAAGCTGAAGCCATCCAAATGCTATCTGCTACAATCAAAAGTCCAGTACTTGGGTCACATTGTAAGTGCTGAAGGAGTAGCTCCAGATCCTGACAAGATTGCAGCTGTGAAAGACTGGCCTGTTCCCACTACTGTCCAAGAGGTGAGGAGATTCATTGGATTTGCAGGTTATTACAGAAGATTTATTAAGAATTTCACCAGGATTGCTGCTCCACTTCAAGACTTATTAAAGGGTCAACAGTGCAAGAAAATGGCCAGAAGTCCAACAATACAATGGACAACAGAATTAGAAGATTCCTTCATTCAGCTCAAGAAAATGCTGACTGAAGCTCCTATCTTAGCATATCCCGACTACAACCTCCCATTCCATCTATACACTGATGCAAGTAATACAGGTCTGGGAGCAGTACTGGCTCAAGTACAAGGAAGCCATGAAAGAGTCATTGCATATGCTAGCCGATCTCTGCGACCTACAGAAAGAAATGATCAGAATTACAGCTCTTTTAAACTAGAGTTCCTGGCGCTTGTATGGGCAGTAACAGAGAAGTTTAAACATTACCTGGCCGCAACCCCCTTCATTGCCTTCACCGACAATAATCCCTTGTCCCACCTACAGACGGCACGACTGGGAGCCATGGAACAAAGGTGGGCCTCAAGATTAGCAAACTATCAATTCACTTTGAAGTACAGAGCAGGCAAGGCCAATGTGAATGCCGATGCGCTATCCAGAGTAACCCCAGCTGCAGTGACAGATCCAGTTGAAGATAAGTGGGAAGAAATTGAGATGCCAGCCTTCTACTCACACTTTATCCGTCAGAATACTCAGAGTATACACCTCCCTACAGAGCAAGATCCAAATCAATCCAACAAGTTGCTATCAATCAAGAATGTTGATTGGAATGCCATCCAGAGAGAAAGTAAGACTTTGAAAACTCTGTACGCTATGCTAGTGTCCAACATCCAACATTTACCACAGTCATACAGCCAAAGTGATTCAGAACTGAAGAGCCTATGGAGGCAGAGGAAAAGATTATGTTACCACAGAGGTTTACTGGTGCGACGAATACTGAACCCACGCACAAATGAGAGGATTCTGCAGATCATTGTGCCTAGACGAGAAGCTAGCCTCATCTTAGAAGCTTATCACGACCAATCAGGGCACTTTGGATGCCAGAAAACTGAGATGACTATTCGAGAGCGTTTCTACTGGATTGGGATGCACAATGATATTGAACGCTGGTGCCGAAAATGTATCCCTTGTACCCTAAGCCGAAGAGAAGGTATGGAACAGAAAGCTCCTCTGCATCCCATTGAGACACTTCGCCCACTAGAACTGGTGGCACTTGATCATGTCAAACTGCAACCAAGTAGGTCTGGACATGCGTATGCTTTGACCATGGTGGATCATTACACCAAATTTGTCGTCATAGTTCCTGTAAAAGATGTGACTGCCAGAACTACTGCAGAAGTCTTCTGGAAGAATTTTGTACGGCCCTATGGTTACCCCAAACAGATCTTAACAGACCAAGGCCCTGCTTTTGAGTCTGCCCTGTTTCAAGAACTTTGTTCCTTCTACGGTTGCAAGAAGATTCAAACTACAGCGTATCACCCACAGTGTAATGGACTATGTGAAAGAATGAATAAGACTATCATTGATATGCTGAAAAATGTGCCCCAACACGAAAGAAGTAATTAACCTGACTTGCTGCAAGAGATCACCTACCTGTATAACAACACTACTCAGTGTTCCACTGGATATACCCCTTACTATTTGATGTTTGGAAGGCAAGGGAGGTTACCTGCAGATGTTAAGCTGAATCTGCTCACTGGAGATATGCAAGGTCCCCTACCAAATTCTGATTGGGTAACTGACCATCAGAGGAGAATGCAGGAAGCCAAGGAAATTGTGGAGAACAGAATGAAACTTGTTCATCAAAGGCAGGAAGACAATTTCAACGCTACTGCTAAGGCCAAACCTCTACAGATTGGAGACAGAGTTTGGATGAAGAAGAATCATCGTACCAGCAAATTGGATGATCAGTGGGAGTCCATTCCATACACAATTCAAGCTATTCCATACCCAGGAATACAAGTGTACAAGATCATTAGAGACTCTGACAAAAAAGAGAAAGTTGTGCATCGAAACCAGATTAAACTATGCCTTAGAGAAGGTGATCCGGGACCCGAGAATACCGTACTCACTGCTGAGGAACAAGAGAAAGTAGAGCCAAGAGAAAATGAGGTGCCTATGTCTCCATTTGTTTGGCCATATGTTCCATGTATGACCTTTCTTGTACCACAACCAGTACAGAGAGAACAAGAACTTCCAGAAGAAGCTGTTCCCGTTCTCAGACGGTCAGAACGGACAACCAAAAGTCGGTTACCTGTCAGGTATAGAGAATAGACTACCGGGACAATAGGTCAAATTGTTTGATATGAACTTTGGGACTATGGTTTCAAGTGTTAGTTAGGTTGGCTGAAGTCAAGTTGAACCAAGTGCCAAATGAAGACTTGAATCAACGTCCCATTTGAAGAATGTACCAAGTTAAATTATTCATGTTTGCTGCTTGTTTGTTTTTCTCTTCTTTTCTCGTTACAGGAGCAGGGATTCATCTTCAACCAACCAGTTAGCAGAGGATGTCATAAATGTAATCTGTAACTGTTTTCTTACAGGCTATGGACTGCGCGGGGACGCTGCAGTTTTAGAGGGGAGACATGTGGTATCCCACTAATGTGTTCAAGTTTGTATATGTTGTTCCTGTGAATATGTCTATACTGTGCAAGAGTTCCAGTCAAGGGTTAACTTGGTTAGATCCACCTACAGCACAGGGCATCTGGGGGGTGGAGACAGGGGAGAGGAACAGGATGTGAAGTGAGGCAGGGAGGAGGTGCATGCCATGTGGCCAGAGGAGCTGGTGAGGGATGTGCAAGAAACAGAGAGAGAGAGATTGCTGAGAAAAAGAGGGGAGATGACTAGGTGGCTGTGAGACCCTGTTGTAAGAAGGAAAGAAACTGCTGTTGTACTCTGACCTGCACTGTGAAGGAACTACCTCCAGTAAAGTTTATGTATTTGCATCTTCTCTCTGACTGGTACCATCTTTATCCACTCAACATCCATTACAAAGGAATTTGCCAATACCCTTTGGTAAGATCCAGGGTCGTGATATACCGAGCTGGACCCAGTCTATCAATTCATCTACCCAAGGCATGGGGTAGGCATCTACCTTAGACACCTCGTTTAGTTTGCGATAATCGTTACAAAATCGCCATTCCCCATTGGGCTTCGGGACGAGGACTATGGGACTAGACCACCCACTTTTTGATTCCTCGATCACCCCTAGGGCCAACATCCTTTGGACCTCCTTCGCAATGATCTCCCTGCGAGCCTCGGGCACCCTATAGGGTTTTAAATTGACCCTTACCTGGGGGTCAGTGATTATCTCATGCTCAACTACAGTGGTTCGACCTGGGGATTCTGTAAATAAATCTCTATTCTGTAGGAGCAACTGTTTACACTGCTGCTTCTGAGATGGCGACAGGGTCTCCGCCACTTTGACCTCCTCAATGGCTGGCGTCCATTGGGCCACAGCGCACGGGGCTTCTGGATGGTCCCTATCTTTCCATGATTTTAACAAATTCACATGATACACTTGGTAGGGATTCCTCCTGCCTGGTTGGTGTACCCTGTAATTCACTTCGCTCACTTTTTCGACTACCTCATATGGCCCTTGCCATTTTGCGAGAAACTTGCTTTCTACTGTGGGTACCAGCACCAGAACTCGGTCTCCCGGGTTAAACTGCCTGAGATGGGCTGACCTATTATAGACCCTTGCCTGGGCCTCTTGAGCCTGGAGTAGATGCTCCTTTACAATAGGCATCACCTGGGCTATCCTCTCCTGCATCTGGGAGATATGCTCGATTATGCTCTTATACGGAGTGACCTCGCCCTCCCAGGTCTCCTTGGCGACATCCAATAACCCCCTGGGGTGTCTGCCATATAACAATTCAAAGGGAGAAAATCCTGTGGACGTCTGTGGCACCTCCCTGATGGAAAACAGCAAATAGGGCAGAAGATAGTCCCAGTCTCGCCCATCCTTTTCAACTACTCGTTTTAACATAGCCTTCAGGGTCTTGTTAAAACGTTCGACCAGCCCATCTGTTTGTGGATGATAAACAGAGGTGCGGAGCTGGGTAACTTTTAACACTTTACAGAGGTCCCGCATCACCCTCGACATGAACGGGGTCCCCTGATCAGTCAGAATTTCCTTAGGTATCCCAACCCTGGAAAACATCTGAAACAACTCCTTGGCTATGGCTTTGGAGGAAGTATTTCCAAGTGGGACTTTCTCCGGGTACCGGGTTGCATAATCGACCACGACCAGGATATACTGGTGTCCTCTGGCTGACTTCACCAGGGGTCCTACCAAATCCATGGCAATTCTATCAAACGGCACCTCAATAATTGGAAGTGGTATGAGGGGGCTGCGGAAGTGGGCTACTGGAGACGTGATCTGGCATACGAGACAGGACTGGCAATAGTCCCGAACGTGTCGGTGAAGCCCCGGCCAATAGAATCTCTGAAGGATCCTTTCCTGGGTCTTCTCTGACCCCAAGTGCCCCCCTAACACATGGGAATGAGCCAGGTCTATCACCATCTTCCGGTATGGTTTAGGCACTACGAGTTGTTCTACCAACTCATCCTGACGTTTTGTCACCCGATATAGCAGATCCCCGTTCATGGCAAAATGGGGGTACCTCTTTCCCACTCCGGGCTCTTGGGGCACCCCATTTATTGCCACCAAACTACTTCGGGACTCTCTCAAAGTCTCATCCTGGAGTTGGGCAGAGCCAAAGTTTTCCCGGGACACCTCCAAGTCGGGGACCACCTCATCAGGGGTTGCCTCCTCATTATCCCCGAGCAACACAGACAGGGGAAGCTCCTGGTCACCCTCTGATACAGCCACCGTCAGGCTGCCGGTATGCTTCCGGCCCTCCTGACGAGGCAACTGGTTCTGTGGGAGTACCTGTTACCACAGATGCCAGAACAGTGGAAAATCCCGCCTGATTATAACATCATACATCAAGGCTGGGACCACCCCTACCTGGTGGGACCTAACTCCCCGCTCTGTTTCCATGGTCACCTGGGCCACTGGGTACCCCTTAGTGTCCCCATGAATACAGGTAACACCTGCTCTTCTCCCTGTGATAAACTCATGTGTAATAGAGGCGGAAAGGAGCGTTACCAAACTCCCCGAGTCCACTAGTCCTGACACCAAAGTCCCATTGACCGTCAGGTGGCAGAACTGGGGACCCTTCTCCGTGCAGGGGACCGCGCCACATGCAGTGTGAGCAAACAGCGAAGAACGCCGTCCCATCGAGCAGTCCATGGGTTCCGTAGTATGGGGGCACTGGGATACCCTATGACCTGGGGCATGGCATCCCCAACAAACCACCTCCCGGGGTCCCCCCTGTTTCAAGGGCTCTGGTCCCACCCTGCCTTTAGGGCGACCTTGCTGAGGGCTCTGTTTTCCCGGCCTCTTGGAGTCTCTCGGGCTTTCCCAGTAGACAGACTTTCGATCCCCTGCAGGGCCTCTGGAGTTCTCAGCAGTGTGAAAACGTTCCACCAAGCCCACCAGACTATCGACCGTCTGAGGGTCTCCTTGGGCCACCCAGGTCTGGATAAGTCTGGGCAGCGAATGTATGAACCGATCCATGACTACTCGTTCCACCATCTGCGCTGGGGTACAAACATCCGGCTGCAGCCATTTCTGCGCCAGGTGTAATAAATCAAACATCTGGGACCTGGTAGGCTTGTCCGTACAATATGTCCAGTGGTGGACCCTCTGGGCCCGTACTGCCAAGGTAACCCCAAGTCGTGCCTGGATCTCTGCTTTCAACTTTGGATGCTCATTAGCATCCTGGAGGGCAAGGTCACAATAAGCCTTTCGGGGTTCCCCAGTTAGAAATGGGGCTAAGACCTCTGCCCATTGACTTGGTGGTAGCCGTTCTCGGTTAGCCCACCGCTCAAACCCGGTGAGGTACATCTCGACGTCTTCCTCCAGTGACAGTTTTTGCAACGCTTCCCTCACGCTCCTTCGGGCATTATGTACGTCACTGGAGGAGCGGGCTTTTCCCGGGCCTGGATATCCTGGGTCATCTGTTGAATCATCAGCCGGTTGGTTTCCTGCTGAGCCCTCATGTCTTCTATATGAGCTTGCTGTTGCTGCGCCATGAGTTGCTGCTGCACTTGTAATGCCTCTTTATGGGCCTGCTGCTGTTGAGCAATGGCTTGCTGCTGGGCCTGCATAGCCTCTTTATGGATATGCTGCTGAGCTTCCATAGCCTCCTTCTGGGTCTGCTGCTGCTGTGCACTAATCTGCTGTTGCTGGGTGTTTGCTTGCACCAGGCGTTTAATGAGTTCCTCCATGGAGGCTGTAGTGGAAATCTCAGTTGTGGCCTTAACCCAGGACATTACTATGTCCAAACAAAAAAAAATCACCAGCAGCCACACAGTCTCTCTAGCCCAACACCGTGCCTGTTAGCAGTACAAAAATGTAGGTTTCCGGCCCTCTAATTGTTGCTGCTTTACGTTCTATGCACTGTTCCATGCACCACAAATTGTGCCAGAAATGCCCATTGAATACCTCCACCAATTGTAAGGGATCAGCTCGGTGGTATGATAAGACTGGACCAGTCCTTTAAATTTGTTTAAGCGAACAGGCGTTTATTTCAGCCTTATGCAAACAGCAAATAAACGTGGGCTTGACTTCAGCCAAAACGAAGGAAAACAAAACAGTCTTACACAGTCTGTGCGGGACACTAAGGCCATGTTCACACGGCTTATTTGGGCGCGGATTGGAGCCATACTGCGCGCCGTATTTGCGCTGCAGTACGGCTCCAATCCGTCTCAGTCATTATGGTAATCCACAGTTCTCATAGAGAACTATGGATTCCGTCTCTTCTCCCTGCTCGGCGAATCCGCCGGGCGGGGAGAAAGTGACATGCACATTATCCAGGTGCAATACGCGCCGTGGATAATGCAAATCTATGGGGCCGGCGGTCCGCGCCCCCGCCCCTTATTCAAGCCGGAATTGCGAGCGCAATCCGGCTCGCAATTCCGGCTTGAATAAGCTGTGTGAACCGGGGCTTACAGTCTTGTGTCCAGATAAGCCTCCAGGCTTCCTTGTCTCCAGCTGAGACCGCCGTGTAGTCTGTTCCTGGAAACTCTTAAGCAAACCTGCTCTCTTCCTCCACTACACAGACAACAATCACCTTCCTCTACCCACCCGACCTCCAGGCTTACATACAGCAAACAAACCCTGGCCTGGACGTGAAGATGTGAGGGCAGTCACCCACCCAACTATATGACTGCTTCTGTGAAAACCAGACCCAGACTACTTGCTGTGCAAGTATACTAACAATAAAACGTGTATCAGCAACCTACTGCCACTGACACATGAAATTACTGGTTTTCACCTCACCAGCGCCAGGGTCCTTGGTGACACATATCTCTGGTCCACCACAATCCCCTCTGTTCTCTTACACATGGATGTAATATACATGTTGAAATGTCCTTGTGGGAAGGTCTATATAGGACAAAAAACAAGATAAAAGATAAAACTGAGACTTAATGAGCATAGATCTGCAATAAGACAGTTTAAAAGTAAAAAACATGGATGATCAAAAAAAGTTTTATGGTGAAACTTTGGTGGTTAGACTTTTTGTTGAGGAAGGACATAGTTTATCAGAACTTAAATGGTGTATTTTGGAGGAGGTCTCTAACATAGATAAAATGCAAATACAGAGAAAATGATTACAAAGGGAAGCCTATTGGATAGTAACTTTAGAGGCTATGAAACCCAAAGGGTTAAATGAGAATCTGAATCTCAGGATGTCTCTGTAAAGTAAGTCTAGTTTTGAATGTTTTGTACATGTTTTAACATTAAGGGTATGTTCACACAGCTTAACTGCAGGGTGTATAGTACGCCCTGCAATTACGCCGGGTGTTCGGGTGCTCACGCCAATCGATGCGTACTCCCGCGATGCGGGGGAGCGGGCTGCCCGCCGGCCCATAGACTGTCATTACAGTCTATGGCGTAAGCGCCGTGAATAAATTACATGTCAATTATCTCCCCGCTCATACAATACGATCATATTGTACGAGCGGGGAGAGGAGGCGTAAGCCATAGTTCATAATTCTCTATGGATTACCATAATGATTGGGGCACATTTTGCTTGCATTAGAGTGCAGTACGCTCTCAATACGTGGCGAAATGTGTCTCAAAATAAGCCGTGTGAACTTACCCTAAGGCAGTGTTCACACGGCTTATTCACGCCGTAATTGCGGGCCGGATTTCGCCCGCAATTACGGTGTGTGCTCGGCCGCCAGGGGCGGGGGGGCCGTCAGCTCGCCGGCCCCATAGACATTCATTATCCACAGTGCGTATCCCGCCATGATAATTGACATGTCACTTTCTCCCCGCTCGCCGTATTTCGTGAGCGGGGAGAGGAGACGGAATCCATAGTTCTCGCGCTGAGCACAGAGGCTGCAGAGAGGCTGCAGCGCGGCGCATCGAGGGAGTGGGACTGAGGTAAGTAAGGGATTTCTTATTTTACCTGCCCCCTAGCCTGCCTAAACAGCCCCTAGCCTGCCTATACAGCCCCTAGCCTGCCTATACAGCCCCTAACCTGCCTATACAGCCCCTAGCCTGTCTATATACCCCTAGCCTGCCTATACAGCCCCTAGACTGCCTATACAGCCCCCTAGCCTGCCTATACAGCCCCCTAGCCTGCCTATACAGCCTCCTAGCCTGCCTATACAGCCCCTAGCCTGCCTATACAGCCCATAGCCTGCCTATACAGCCCCCTAGCCGGCCTATCCAGCCCATAGCCTGCCTATACAGCCCCCAGCCTGCCTATACAGCCCCCTAGCCTGCCTATACAGCCCATAGCCTGCCTATATAGCCCCTAGCCTGCCTATACAGCCCCCTAGCCTGCCTGTATACCCCCCCAGCTTGCCTGTATACCCCCCAGCTTGCCTTTATCCCCCACAGCTTGCCTTTATACCCCCCAGCTTGCCTTTATACCCCCCTAGCCTGCCTTTATACCCCTCCAGCCTGCCTAGATAGCCCCCCAGCCGGCCTTTATACCCCCCAGCCTACCTTTATACCCCCCAGCCTCCCTATATAGCCCCCTAAAGGCTGCCTATATAGCTCTAAGTCTGCCTGCCTGAATAGCCCTATAGCTACCGTGAAGCCTGTCTGCCTATATAGCCCTATAGCTACCGTGAAGCCTGTCTGCCTATATAGCCCTATAGCCCCCTAAAGCTTGCCTACCTATATAGCCCCGAAGCCTGCCTGTCTACTTATATGGGGCCCCTTTAGCTACTTAAACCCTACCTATACGGCCCCTATAGCCCACCTAACCCCTGTCTACCTGTATGGCTCCCTATAGCTACCTAAACCCTTCCTACCTATATGGGCACTCTATTGGCTACTTAAACCTGGCCTATTTGGGACCCCATATATCCTATTTAAACCCTGCCTGCCTAAATGGACCCCATATAGCCAGGGGGGCAGGTGCTGGAAAAGTCAGGATTCTAAGATATTTGTGTCTAAATCTGCAGGGACAAGTGGTCGGGAGACGTCATCGTGATGGCGGACTGGACTGGATGCAGAACAAAGGGGAAAGTCAACGACTCGTCAGAGAAACGTCACCTGTGAGTACCAAGATGTAACTACACTGTAATCACTTATATGTCTACAGAGCCTGTGTACACTGGTGTCTACCACTATATGGTCACTGTATGGTGGTTATATACAGTCTGCAGAGCCTGTGTACACTAGTATATATACCACTATATGGTCACTTTATGGCGGTACTATTGGTCTTTGTGTACTGATCAGTAATAGTGTAGGGGTATTATTCAGCCACTATGTGGAGGTAATTTGTGGTCATGTTCTGGTGGTATACTCAAGTCCATATGTAGTAGAGTTATTGGTACTATTGGTTTTGGTATAGTAGATTTGTTTGGTGGCAGTATGATGGTGATATGTAAGGTGAGGTATTTGCCCCTTGTATTATGTACATTATCTAACAGCATGTCCTGGTACATGGTCGTGGTCAGGGAGGCGGGTGAGGGGAGGGGGGGGGGGTGGTAGGGGGCCCCCCCCAAAAGTTTTCGTTGGGGCCCTGGCTTCTCTAGTTACACCTCTGCAAATAGTCTAAGTATACCACTTGAAATATTATCCATCGGTCAGTTTGTTTTGAGTTTCTTGGAAGATTTAAAGGAGGTCTTCTTTAATGGATACAAGTGGCTGTACTTGTGAATATATTTGAATTGGTGGTATATTTGTATAATATTCCAAAAACTTCATCAGTATGTGGATTTACTTGAGTAACTGCTCTCTCAGGTTCTCAAGCTGGGGTCTGCAGATTTTTGCGCGGAGGAGATACAGATTCTCCTCTGCTGTAATCTTCTACCGTGGCACGCTTCCTTGTACGCTACCCTGCCCTTCGGTCACCAGGCAATGTGTCCTTGACTCCATGCCTGAAGTCATGTGTGGGCAGAAGTTGTGTTGATGCAAGCATCCATTTCGGCAGGATTAGTCTCGAGCGGCTTGCAGCTTACATGTGATTTGTGGTCTCACTCGACGTGTCAGGACCAGTTGACCATCGAGTTTATTCTTTTTTATTGATTAAACCTCCTACTGAAGGCAAAAGATGAAAAAAGGTTCCTCAAGCTCAAATATACATATATACAGTATATATGTATGTATATGACTATTAAGTGTGAAACTGCACCCTACAGTGTACCAAGAGCAGTGAGACTGTAGAACTCTCTGCCAGAGGAAATTATCAGGGTGAATTCACTAACAAAGTTCAAAAAGGGTTCGGATGCATTTCTAGAGAGTAATAATATAACAAGTTATAGTGTCTAGGATTCTGGAGAGGGGTCACTAATCCAAAGATTATTTCCGATTGCCAGATTGGAGTTGGGAAGGAATTTTTTCCCTAAAATGAGGACATTTGGCTTCTACCTCATTGGGGTTTTTTGCCTTCCTCTGGATCAAGACTGTAGCACAACGGGCTGAATTTGGTGGATGTCTGTCTTTCTTCAGCTTTACAAACTGTGCAACTATATAATTTACCCAAATGAATCTGCAGCAACAAATTGTGTAGGTTTTGGTGAGGGCTTGTTGTAGATTTGCTGTTGTATGTTGCACTGTGTTCAGTGTGGATTATGCTAATTAAATTGAAAAAAAGGGTGTATAAGAAATCTGCAGTTGTAGATATGGCTGCGGAACTGCAGCATTTTCACAGCAAAATTCACAATATGATATTATTGCAGATCCTGACCAATAAAGTTAATGAGTATAACAAATCTGCAATATATCTGTAGCATAAACTGACTGGATTAAAAATCCACATCACACATCAATTTCCTAGCAGAATTTTGGCATCTTTTTTTCCACAACATGTGTATGAGATTTTTGAAAGGAACCTGTCACTCTGCTTGGGGCCAATAACCCATACAATTAAAGGGTTTTACCATGAAGGCATTTCATGCCAGGTTTGTTCTGGTTCAGCTTTCAGTGTGTTCAAAAGGGGGGTGTATGATTTGTTTGAACTGCATATCATGTGACCCAGCAGGCCATGCCTTTCCACACATTGTGCTCACCAGTGTCGGACTGGCCCACCAGAGGCCCGGGTCCGACATGTACCCACTCAGCAGGATAGACGTGTGATCAGTACATCACGCCGCCTGCGCTCAGGGCCGCCATTAGGGCCCATGCT
Source organism: Phyllomedusa bahiana (assembly GCA_025379985.1). NCBI lineage: Eukaryota > Metazoa > Chordata > Amphibia > Anura > Hylidae > Phyllomedusa > Phyllomedusa bahiana. Next base: position 40,780 of record JAODAL010027271.1, read on the forward strand.
GAAATGTGATACAAGGTGGCCCATGTCGGACCCCTTTGTTTCACAAAGTTGGAGGAAGTAGCGGTGAGGTAGTCATAGGGCCTGGCGCGGCCCGGTATCGGAAAAATGAAGGTGATAGAGACAGCCTGCCCAGCGCGGAATGGCAGCACACGGGGAAGAGAGAAAGCACTGCCCACCGTGGAGTAGCAGGGCAGGTGACAGATAGAGGGCCCAGCTTGGCACTGCAGTGCAGCGCAGGCTGCAGAGAGAGGGCACAGCCGACTGCAGAGTAGCAGGGCAAGTGGTACGGAGAGGACCCACACCAGCGCAGGTTGCAGAGAGAATCCCCGGGGCAGCCAGGCTGAAGGAAGAGATAAGGTCCGACACAGCCTTGCAGGTGGCAGAGAGGCGGCCTATATGAAGGAAGAGCCCTGCACAGCTTGGTGGCTCAGTAAGGTCTCTATGATAAAAAAAGCAGTAGACTTATTTGTTTATCTATAGTGTATGTATATACAGTATGTGTTTGTATATGGTGTGTATGTGTGAGTATAGTGTATGTGTCTATACAGTATATGAACACTATACAGAACACTATACACACTGTATACACAGAACACTATATACACAGAACACTATACAAACACCACTGTTCTGTGTATACAGTGTGTATAGTATTCTGTGTATACAGTAGTCTTTGTATAGTGTTCTGTATATACAGTGTGTATAGTGTTCTGTGTCTACAGTGTATATAGTGTTCTGTGTATACAGTGTATATAGTGTTCTGTTTATACAGTGTGTTTAGTGTTCTGTGTATATAGTGTTCTGTGTATACAGTGTGTATAGTGTTATGTATATGCAGTGGTGTTTGTATAGTGTTCTGTGTATACAGTGTGTATAGTGTTCTGTGTATACAGTGTTGTTTGTATAGTGTTCTGTGTATATAGTGTTCTGTGCATACAGTGTCTATAGTGTTCTGTGTATACAGTGTTTGTATAGTGTTTTGTGTAAACAGTGTTTATAGTGTTTTTTGTATACAGTGTATATAGTGTTCTGTGTATATAGTGGTGTTTGTATAGTGTTCTGTGTATACAGTGTATATAGTGTTCTGTGTATACAGTGTGTATAGTGTTCTGTGTATACAGTAGTCTTTGTATAGTGTTCTGTATATACAGTGTGTATAGTGTTTTTTGTATACAGTGTATATAGTGTTCTGTGTATATAGTGGTGTTTGTATAGTGTTCTGTGTATATAGTGTACATAGTGTTCTGTGTATATAGTGTGTATAGTGTTCTGTGTATATAGTGTTCTGTGTATACAGTGTGTATTGTGTTATGTATATGCAGTGGTGTTTGTATAGTGTTCTGTGTATACAGTGCGTATAGTGTTCTGTGTATACAGTGTTGTTTGTATAGTGTTCTGTGTATATAGTGTTCCGTGCATACAGTGTCTATAGTGTTCTGTGTATACAGTGTTGTTTGTATAGTGTTCTGTGTATACAGTGTGTATAGTGTTTTTTGTATACAGTGTATATAGTGTTCTGTGTATATAGTGGTGTTTGTATAGTGTTCTGTGTATATAGTGTACATAGTGTTCTGTGTATATAGTGTGTATAGTGTTCTGTGTATACAGTGTTGTTTGTATAGTGTTCTGTGTATACAGTGTATATAGCGGGGGTATAGTGTATACAGTGTATATAGTGTTCTGTGTATACAATGTGTATAGTGTTCTGAGTATACAGTGTTGTTTGTATAGTGTTCTGTTTATACAGTGTATATAGTGTTCTGTATATACAGTGTGTATAGTGTTCTGTGTATACAGTGGTGTTTGTATATTGTTCTGTGTATATACTGTTCTGTGTATACAGCGTGTATAGTGTTCTGTGTATATAGTGTTCTGTGTATACAGTGCTGTTTGTTTAGTGTTCTGTGTATACCGTGTATATAGTGTTCTGTGTATACAGTGTGTATAGTGTTCTGTGTATACAGTGTTGTTTGTATTCTGTGTATACAATGTGTAGATTGTATAGTGTTCTGTGTATATCGTGGTCTGTATATACAGTGTATATAGTGTTCTATGTATACAGTATGTATAGTGTTCTGTGTATACAGTGTTGTTTGTATAGTGTTCTGTGTATACAGTGTGTATAGTGTTCTGTGTATACAGTGGTGTTTGTATAGTGTTCTGTGTATACAGTGTGTATAGTGTTCTGTGTATACAGTGTATATAGTGTTCTATATTTACAGTGTGTATAGTGTCCTGTCTATACAGTGGTGTTTGTACAGTGCTCTGTATATACAGTGTGTATAGTGTTCTGTGTATACAGTGTTGTTTGTATAGTGTTCTGTGTCCATAGTGTTCTGTGTATACAGTGTGTATAGTGTTCTGTGTATATAGTGTTGTTTGTCTAGTGTTCTGTGTATACAGCGTGTATAGTGTTCTGTGTATACAGTGTGTATAGTGTTCTGTATATATAGTGTTGTTTGTATAGTGTTCTGTGTATACAGTGTGTATAGTGTTCTGAGTAAACAGTGTTGTTTGTATAGTGTTCGGTGTATACCATGTATATAGTGTTCTGTGTATACAGTGTGTATAGTGTTCTGTGTATACAGTGTTGTTTGTATAGTGTTCGGTGTATACCATGTATATCGTGTTCTGTGTATACAGTGTGTATAGTGTTCTGTGTATACAGTGGTGTTTGTATAGTGTTCGGTGTATACCATGTATATAGTGTTCTGTGTATACAGTGTGTATAGTGTTCTGTGTATACAGTGGTGTTTGTATAGTGTTCGGTGTATACCATGTATATAGTGTTCTGTGTATACAGTGTGTATAGTGTTCTGTGTATATAGTGGTGTTTGTATAGTGTTCGGTGTATACCATGTATATAGTGTTCTCTGTATACAGTGTGTATAGTGTTCTGTGTATACAGTGGTGTTTGTATAGTGTTCTGTGTATACAGTGTATATGTAGGTGATGACGGCGGTTTGTTAGGTGCTGGGCAGCAGGCTTCCTGCTGGGGTAGCTTCCTGCACTGTTAGCTGGGCCAAGCACAGTCGTGTGTCACCACAGCACTGTGTCCCTGCCTGAGTGCTTCAGACGCAGAATATGCACTGTGGCCACTGTTGGTGTTCCAGGAGAAGATGTCCAGTGGTTACTATGCTACTGGAAGAATATTCACGAGGCTGTACCTGCCAACCATCTCTCAGGAGCAGGTAAGGGAACAGACTATTCACTTGTTACCTTGTGTTCAGGTGAGGGGAGTACATTGTTTCTTTATGGAGTTGTTCAATTCTTTTTTCTTTTTATAAATGATGCTCACTATGGTCTATGCTGTATTTATATACTTTATTTATGTGTTACGCTTTTAAATGTGTGTTTTTTTACTTTTATTTTAATTCTTATGTGAATGGCCATTCGGAACTTCATCCCTTACTACAGCATACACAATTGAAGCGTTCATGAGTGCTATGCCACAGGTGAGCCGGGGCTCCCATAGTGTATGCTGTAGTAAGGGATGATGTTCCAAATGGCCATTCAAATAATAATTAACATAAAAGTATAAAGACATACATTAAAAAGCCGAACACATCAATAAAGTCTATACATACAGTACAGACCATACTGAGCATAATTAATAAAAAAAGAAAAAAAAAGATGTAGATAAAGCTTCAACTCTTTACATCCCGGTCTGGTTTGTCTCCTGCAGAACTTTCTGTCTAACTTTTTACATTCACAGAAAGCTCTGCAGGGTGTATCATTTATTCCAGTTAAGGGCCTACTTTAGCAGTAGCATTGTATAATAGGAGAGCGCTAGAATGACAAAATACTACATCACTAAAGTACTGAAGCAAATTGTTCTTGGAATCGCAAAAGCTCCAGAGTTGTCTTTGTTAGTCACCTTACTTCCACTAAAAAATTTGAAGTAAAAGTGGAAAAAAGTCATATGTACCCTAAAATCATTAAAAAAATAAATAAAACACAAACTTGGCCCTCATATTGCTCTGTATTTTTTGTTACTAATAAAATGTAACAAAGACTAAATATAAATTGTGGGTCAACAGGAATTATACTGGCCCACAAAACAAACACAGCATGTCAATAATACCACATGATAAACTTAAACAAAAAAAAAAACAATGGCGCAATTGAATTTTCTCCATCTTTCCTGTTTTTGTTTCTTCTTGTTTTTTTTTTTTTTTTAGGGGGGCCCATCACTTTGGCAAAAGGGGGCTTTAAAATTTCTTGTGGCAGCTCTCCTGCGCTGCTTACTACGCCCCGCGATGGTTTGTGCCCACGGAAAACCAGTAGGTCCTGACTCCGCAACATTAGGCAGTGTGATGTAACAATCACCCATCTCGCTTCTAGTCTCAGAGCGGGGTTTGCACCCTGGGAGGCATGTGAAACGTCACCCCCCACACGGACGCAACCCCAGCTAGTTTCTCACGGAAACAAGAGAATAAAGAGTAATTTTATTTTTATATAACAGGAAGCACCTTACACCTGAAAGGGGGTTTTAATAAACCAAACAGGAGGAAAGTAAATATCAAGGGGAGTATAAACCCTCAGGGGCATTTTTGAAGTGAGACCCCCGGTGGGAACCATAAAAGGTGGCGAAGCAGGAAGGGAAGCGGGGCCCCCAAAATCAACCCTTGGTGGGGCCCCAAAAACCCCATCTGACATTGGGGCTCACTCTAGTCAAAAAAGGTCTGTTTATTTAAGGCTACAATGTAGCAGATTTTACACTTCCCTTTCATCAAAAAAGCCATAGGCTCAAAGGGACAAACCTTACTGCACATACCTGGTTGAGTTTTTTTTTTCCTTTTATTTATTTTCTCAGATGTGAGTGTGTGTGATTACTAAGCAGGGAAGAGACAGTAGCTGCCCGAGAGGAGAGGTGACATCAGACCATGTGAAGCCAGGACTGAAGATCTCTTGTCACTGGTTATATCTCTTAGAGACAAGCTATACATTATGGATCAGCTAAAATAAAAATGGTATGGAATTTTTGATGATAATAATAATAGGTGAAAATGTTTATTATTTAATTTACAAACTTATATCAATTTGTGGTAACACCCCACTTTGTGGTAACACCCCTTTAATAATAAGTTGTATAATGGAGGAAAGGGAGGATTTCATGAAGTCTTCGTTGAGACAGTAAACCACAGCTACATAATGACATACTGAACCCAAATGGAGAACCGACTCCCTTTTAAAATCTTTCAAGTTTTCAAAAGTTTGTTTCCCGGCCGAAACAAACATACGTCCATCCATTAAAAAGCCCATTTTTCTAAATTTTCTTAAAGGTTTTTAAAAGGGGATCCCAAAGGGAAAGGCAAAAACCCCCATAAGGTAGAACCCCCTTGTCCCATGCTAGGGAAAAAATTCCTTCCTGACTCCAATCGGCAAAAAATAAATCCCGGGTCAACGACCCCTTCCCAGAAACCATCACTATAGCTTTTAATTACTCAGAAATGATCCAACCCTTTTTTCCAAATCCTAGTCACTATAACTTTTTATATTACATCTAGAAATGTATCCAACCCTTCTCCAAATCCTAGTCATTTAAAAATTGTTTTATTACACGCTCAAGAAATGCTCCGAGCCCTTCTTGAATCTTTATGAAACACCAGACAATTTTCCTTTGGGGAAGAGTTCCCAGTCCCCCCCCGCCTAACAGTAAAAAAAACCCTTTCATGTTTATGAAAACTTTCTTTTCCCCAAGACATAGAGATGCCCCTTTTTCTAGATACAGTCCTGGGGATAAAAAATCTTTAGCGAGATCTCTATATGGCCCTTAACAAATTTAAACATATTTATTATGTCCCCCGAAGCCGTCTTTTCTCTAAACTAAATAACCTAACCTTGCTAATTTTTTTTGTATTGAAGTCCACCCAGTCCTTTTATTATTTTTGTTGCCCGCCTTTGTACCTGTTCAAGCTCTACAATGTCCTTTCCTTTTGCACGGGGTGCCCAAAACTGTATACAATATTCCATGTGTGGTCTAACCAGTGACTTGTATAGTGGGAGAATAATGTTCCCATCATGTGCATCTATGCCCCTTTTCATACAACCCATGATCCTATTAGCCTTGGCAGCTGCTGCCTGACACTGGCTGCTACAGTTAAGTTTACTGTCCACCAGGATTCCCAAGTCCTTCTCCATGTCACTTTTACCCAGCGTTTTTCCATTTAACATGTAATCATGTAATGGATTTTTCCTCCCCATGTGCATAACCTTACATTTATCAGTGCTAAACCTCATCTGCCACTTCTGTGCCCAGGCCTCCAACCTATCTAGATCCCTTTGTAATAACACATTATCCTCTATTGTGTGGATTCCTTTAAAGAGCTTAGTATCATCTCCAAAGTTATGCGCATGGGAAAGAAAAATCTATTCCATGATTACTTAATGGAAAAACACTGGGAAAAAGTGACATGGAGAAGGACTTGGGAATCCTAGTGGACAGTAAACTTAGTTGTCCAAGAAATTTCAAAGATTGACTGCACACTACAAATGTATTATTGCAAATACATAGAAAGGTTTTTATTGAAGAAATTCACTACAGGCTCCAATGAAGACAAATAAAAGTGACTGTGAAATTGACGATTCGGTCATCTGACCTTTCTCAAAAAGTCACTAAAATAAATGTATAAAAAATATTAGAATAAACAAACGTGGATTTGGACATCTCAATTATACATATATAACAGACAATGTGTATGAACAAAAAATTATGTACAATCCATATATACACCCACATATAATATTTACAATATATAAAAATCAATCAACATCTCTGCTAGGAGATTATAGTAATATAATAGGGGAGTTATCATAAATCATGAATATTAATAAAGAAATCTCCATGTAAGATAGGGTATTTATCCATTCAAAGTATAATCAATACCATGAATAGGTATACAGTATATGTATATACTCCCATGATTAGTAAAGCAACAGAGGACAGTCCTGTAAGGTAAATAGGTTAATAAACCCTATTAATCCCTAAGACAAAACTTACCAGAGAGGAAAGAACTGGAAAGCATGGAAAAAAGGGCCGTAGCCCTAACAAATATAGAAGCCAGTGTGCAGAGAGTGTCTCAGGGGAGACTAAATAGAAGTCCAGCAGTACCGGCTAATCCCGCCGGAAAACCGGAAGTCGTCAGTCAGGCGCTAGGAAATATCCGGCGCTAGGAAGTATGGGAGATGTAGTTTAGCCGGACGGCAGATAGACTTGCAGAAGAGCTGCAGCGCCGATACATACATAAAGGCAAAGGTAAAGAAGATATAAGATATAAGGAGGATTAATGTATGGAACCATAAAAATAGGTATATTAGAATGGTGAAATATATGGATAAGAAGAATGAGTAGTAGAAATGATAGAGAACAGTATAGCTGAACGGCGAAACGAAAACAGCGCATGTGCTGAAAACCCGCAGCGCCGGTATATGCACAGAAGGAGAAATAAAAAAGTATATAGAGGAAATAAATATATAAGTAAATCATATAAGAAAAATTGAAACAGACATGGAACAGTGGAGTATATATACATAAATAAAGTAAATGGTGGGAATAAAAGAAAAAAGAAAGAAGATTATATAAAGAGTATGGTAATAAATAAAAAAAATATGAAAAATAATAAAGAAATAGTAATAGAGAAAAAAAATAGTAATAGAGAAAAAAAGGGGAGAAAAAAAGAAAGAATACAAAAAAACAGTAAGAAGTAAGAGGGATGTATAAAATGAAGGTATAAATGAATAGTATAACAGAAAAAAAGAGAGGAATAAGAAGGGAGGGGAAAATAAAAACGAAGACTGGAAAAAGAAGGAGGAGTAAACGGAAAGAAGGAGAAAGGAATCTTCTAAAATCTCACCCTGATGACATGCTGCACTACCGTAGCTGAAAGAAAGAGAGAAAAAAAAATATTGATTAGTGTATGACAAACAGTAGAAGTTTTCAAAAGAGGAAATCGCATTCTCTATTGAGACCGTGAGGGTACAGAGTATTAAGTCTATGAACCCATAGTGACTCCCTTTCCTTCAATAGACGTTGTTGGTTCCCACCCCTACGGGGTCTCTTCACCTGTTCCAAAATTTGGAAGCGTAATTGGGAAATGTTATGTCCTGCTTCCTTAAAATGTGATGGGCTTGGCAACCACGTTTTTTCACAGCGAATGGAGGATTTATGGCTTGAAAGCTGGTCCTTCATCCGTTGAGTAGTCTCACCTATGTAGAGGAGACCACACGGGCATTTGAGAGCATAAACCACAAACGTGCCTGGGTCGCAGGCACACCCGTGGTCCTTGCACGAGCGGCAACACCGCTACTTACCTGCTGCGCTCCTGCTGCAGCTCCAGTCTCCCGGTGCGCGCGTTCCTGCTCCCTATGGCGCGCGCGGCGGGTCTGTGAAATTTAAAGGGCCAGTGCACCGGTAATTGGGTATTGCCAGTCACTGCCCTTATTTAAGCCTGCCCCTTCCTAAGTCTTATGCCGGAACTTTAGTGCCTATAGCCTATAGAGAAAGCGTTCCTAAGCCTTGTTCTGATTACCGTGTACCGTACCGTTTGCTTCCATTCCTCGACCACGAATCTTGCCATCTGCCCTGACCTTCTGCCTGTCCATGACTACAAACTATAGCCGCCTGTCCTGACCTTCTGCCTGTCCCCGACTACGAGCCTGCCTGACAATTTTGTACCACGCTACAGCTCGGCTGCCTCCGCAAGCAAGTCACGTCAGGGGTAGCGACCTGGTAGACTCCTGCCGCAGCAAATCCATCCTGCTTTGCGGCGGACTCTGGTGAAAACCGGGACCTACTTAGATTCCGCTTCCTGGCGTGGCTTACGCCATCGCTTGCGGTGGTCCAGAGGATCCACTATTTCCGACCGTGACATACATGTGAATGAACCTTGTATTATAAATTTCCTGCCTGTCCGTGGGTGTGATATAGTATCTCCCCTTATGACACTCGAGCAGTGACAACACTGTAGACAGGGGAAGGTCCCCGTTTTGGGAGTGGAAAACGTGGGCTGAGGTGTACCACCTTTTTGGGACCCAATGTCAGCTCTCACAAGAATATCCTTTACATTTTTGGGACGTTTGGAGCAAATCAAAACAGGATTTTGAAATACTTAAATCTCAGGGTAAGATTCTCTCAAGATGTGCCAATGTTTCCTAATGACCCTGTGTATCCCTATCATTTTGGGATGATACGTATTAACAAATGGGAGTCGTTCGGTTTTTACCCAAGTAGAGGTACTCATATTGTCATATACCCATACATCATCTGGGTAGCCCCTCATTCGAAACTTATCTCTCATCGTCTTTAATTTTTCTTGTCTTAATGTTGGATTTGAGACTATCCTATTGACCCTCGTGAATTGTGACTTAGGTAAGGCACTCTTCACATGGGTGGGATGAAGACTTTTATAATGTAACAGATTGTTCCTGTCCGTAGGTTTAACAAAAAGGTCTGTGCTTAAGGTGTTGTCTGGGTTTTTAACAACCAGGGTGTCAAGGAATGGTAACTGTTGAGAATTGTACTGCAATGTAAATTGTAATTCAGATCTAATTGAATTCAGATAATCAACAAATTCCAGTAGAGAGGCAACATCACCCTCCCAGATGCAAAAGACATCGTCGATGTACCTTTTCCACATCTTAGAATACCTTTGAAAGAGTTGATTGGGGTATATCAATTGCTCCTCAAATTGAGCCATATATGCTGCTGTCATATGGTGTAAGGGGGGGGTATATTGGACCCCATAGCTGTACCTTGGACCTGGGCATAGAAGGTGTCCTCGAATAGAAAATAACTTTCTTCGAGGACTGCAGTTGGTAATTACTTACAGCACATGATCTCTTCTGCAGTTAAATTTGATGTTTGTAGTAGAGATACTGATGCCTCAATACCCTTCTGGTGGACTATTGATGTATACAAGCTACAAACGTCAAGGGAAACAAGCAGGGTCATATCTGATATATCTCTAATTCCTTTCAATAAAGATAGGAAATGTCCTGTGTCAAGGAGATAGGACTTGGTCACACGTACTAATGGACTTAAATTTTTTTCTAGGAATTGAGAGATCGGGGAAACGACAGGCCACGATAGGTTGTTTCATCAAGTTCTTATGTATTTTAGGCAGTATATAGAGAACAGGGGTAATTGGATAATCTACGGTCAGAAAGGAATATGTTGATTTGTCTATAATATCTCTGGTCAAATATCCATCTAGCAAATCTTTAATTCTAGCCTTAATCCTAAAAATGGGATCTGATTTAAGTACAGTGTATGTAGTGGTATCTGACAGCTGTCTAATAGTCTCTTGACGGTAGTCTAGTTTGTCCATCACCACTATAGCAACCCCCTTGTCACAATATTTTTTATCATTCTTCAAAGACTCTATTGCTCTAATTAATTCTTGAGTCAAATCCTGTGTGATCTAAAATGTTCCTGTGAATGTAATAACTGATCAATTTCTCTTTGAACTATCGTGATATAGGTTTCAACAGGATGGTATGACCGTGGAGGATTAAAAGGGCTACTTTTACGTAGTAGAACCTGAAAAATGTGCTTTTAAGCGGAGTGACCTATAGAAAGAACACAGTTCTTGTTGCAATTTGAAAGTGTCCATAAAAGGAGTTGGACAAAAAGAGAGTCCCTTCTGTAATATGGTAAATTCTACTGGAGATAGAATCCAAGAGGAGATATTAATGACTAAATTATCGTCAAAGTTATTTTGATTCATAGGTGCCTCACCTGGGATCGTGTTACGTTGGGAGGTAGATTTACAAGTTCTTCGGCCCGCCCGCCTGGTAGATCTTTGCCTCGGTATGTTCTCTTTGACTTGGCTAAAAAAGGACCTCTGTTTGTACATAGACTTCTATCGCTCTCGGAACCAGAGCTGGAGTAGTCTCTGTAAGATCTTGATGTGTAATTATTCGGTCTCTGGGTTTGGGAATGCCAGAGATAGACTCTTTTGTTGACGTAGTCGTCTGTATCCTTTAGTGCGTTTCTTGTTCTAAAGTAATTTTCTATGATAATGGATGGTTTTATCAATTTTAGACTTCAAGGTGTTAAATTCTTCCTGAGTAAGGGTTGAGGTAAGTTGTAATTCAATAGCTTCCACTTGTTTTTTGGTTTCAGCAATAGATTCCTGTAAAAATTCCATTGTTAGGACCATTAGGTCAAACGAGCATTTATTCAGAAGTTCAGGTTATGGTCATGTAATGGACATAAAGTCCAGGATTTCAGCTTTCATTTGAAGTTCGGTGATGAAGTCTTGGGAGACGGCCGAGGTTGCAGCAAACCAGCCAGTCTGTGGCATGGCATCTAGTCACAGGTTCAGGTGGTACAGGATTCCATGAATTCTTTGGTATCCTTGGCAAGATCTAGCCACCAGTAGAAATGGGAGATAAGCTGATATGATTTTTGAGCAACGGGGTGCCCAGCCACCAGAGAGCAAGTCCTTTTTCTCAACAAAGAAGAAACTGGCTCTGGCAGGAAAGGAAGACTTGTGGATAAAACCCTTCTGGAGGTTCTCTTGTATGTAGGCCGACATAGCCTGAGTCTTAGGTAAGGATAATGGAGAGACCTTGCTCTGGGGAGGACTACTACCGGGCAAGAGGTCAATAGGACATTAGTAAAGACCACGCAGTGGAAGGGTCTCAGCCTATTTCTCTGAGAACATGTCAGCAAAATTCTGATGTTCAGCAGGCAGACCCGGCAGAGGCTTGATGGGGGAAAGTGGAGAAGTGGGATGCACTGGGTGAGATACTACAAGACTGGCAGTTTTGACCCCAACGTGTAACTTTGTCATCTTCCAATTAAGCATAGAAGCATGGTGCTGCAGCCACGGGAGTCCCAGGAGAATTGCCGAGGAAGAGCGGGGCAAGACATAGAATGCAATCTTTTCCTTGTGTAAAGCCCCTACATGAAGAGATATAGGTTCCGTATAAAACTGAATGGAATCACTTAGTAGTTCACTGCTGACAGAGGAAATCACCAGGGGTTTTTCCAGGCGGACCACTGGGAGGTGATACTTCGTCACCAGGGAAGTGTCTATGAAGTTGGCAGCTGAACCTGAGTCCAGAAAAGCAGGAGCCTAAAATGAGAGTCCAGAATTAGTCAAGATCTGCATCGTCAGTCGTGGAAAGGGATGATTCACACCTAGTGACACCTCTCTCACACCTAGAAATGCCTGTCACACTTAGGGACACCTCTTCCATCTGCTCCTGCACCCTCCTAATAGTTCACTGCTGGCAGAGGCAGAGCTGCGGGGCCCGGCGCATACTGCCTTTGAACGCCCGGGCCCTCTGACCCAAGTGTTCAAAGGCAGGACTGCCCGGTGTTAGCAGAGAGGAGTGGCTCTGGCGTTCTGATCTCCTGCTAACCTGGGGCCAGCCCACAGTGCTGACGTGGACGACGCGATGACGTCATATCACGCTGCCCGCACCGAGCACTCACTGACCAGGAGCTGAGCTGCTAGGGATCGTGGGACAGGTAAGGGATTTCTTATTTTTTAACATTAAAGTAGCTTTCCTGACTACCTACCTGACCCTGGCTACCTACCTGACCCTGGCTATCTACCAGACCCTGTCTGGCTACCTACAAGATCCTGCCTGGCTACCTACCTGACCCTGGCTACCTACCTGACCCTGGCTACCTACCAGACCCTGGCTACCTACCAGACCCTGGCTACCTACCAGACCCTGGCTACCTACCTGACCCTGGCTACCTACCTGACCCTGGCTACCTACCTGACCCTGGCTACCTACCAGACCCTGGCTACCTACCAGACCCTGGCTACCTACCTGACCCTGGCTACCTACCAGACCCTGGCTACCTACCTGACCCTGGCTACCTACCTGACCCTGCCTGGCTACCTATATGACCCCCTATATCCTATCTGAGCCGGCCAGGCTACCTAGAGAACCCCCGATAGCCTAGCTGACGCTGCCTGGCTACCTATATGACCCCCCTGTAGCCTACCTGACCCTGCCTGGCTACATATTTGACCCCCCCCCCCCCCCTGTAGCCTACCTGACCCTGCCTGGCTACCTAATTGACCCCTATAGCCTATCTGACCATGCCTGTCTATATGACCCCCTATAGCTTACCTGAGCCCTGCCTTCCTGCATGACCCTCTATAGCCTACTTGAACCCTGCCTGCCTATATGACCCCCTATAGCCTTCCTAAACCTTGCCTGCCTACCTATATGGCCCCTATAGCCTACCTTAATGCCTGTCTGCCTACCTATATGGCCCCTATAGCCTACCTTAATGCCTGCCTACCTATATGGCCCTTATAGCCTACCTAAAGCCTGCCTGCCTATCTATATGGCCCTTATAGCCTACCTAAAGCCGGCCTGCCTACCTGTATAGCCCTTATAGCCTGCCTGTCTATTTGGAGCCCCCTATAGCCTATTTGCCTATGTGGGCCCCACATATAGGTTATTTACTTAGCAATCAACCAATTACCGGAATGCTGGTCCTTTAAATCTCAGTGAGCCGGCATGCGTGTCTTGGGAAGCAGGGATGCACACACCGAGTAGGTAACTGCCGTTTGTACGAGTGCGCCGCAGCCTGACATGCGGACCGCAGCACCACTCGTTCCCACTGCCGAACGGACAGAGGGGCTACAGGTGTGCCTGCAGCCTGGGGAAGCTCATGATACAGCAACTGAAATCCGCTGCAGTAAAGGCCTGGTAGAGCATTAAAAAAAGAAGAAACACAGTGTCTGGTGATTTCCAAGAGTTCAAGGCTTCAGGCAGTCATTGCCAACAAAGGGTTTATAACGAAGTATTAGAAATTAACATTTTATTTACAATTATTTCATTTGTCCATTTACTTTTGGTCCCTTTAAAACAGGGTGGCACATGTTAAGGAGCTGAAATTCCTAAAACCTTGATCCAATTTTGATGTGGATACCCTCATATAAAAACTGAAAGTCTGGACTTTGGGCAACATGACAGAAAAGAGGCGCTTCCACGCCAGTTTTAAGGTGCATTAAATGAGTGTATAATGCGCCTGAATAAATACACCTGTCAGAAATCTGCTAGGTAAATATAGCTAGTAGTGTTGAGCGATTGCGTTGGCTATCGAGATCGAGCGATAGTCGATAGTGAGCATCGATTATGAGCGATTACCATTAAAGTCTATGGGAGAGCAACAACACCTTCATTATTACACCCAAACAAGGCTGGAGAAGCTGAAATTAACATCCACAACAGTCAAATGGATACGTGCTAAATCTTAGGCAACACACTTAGGTTAAAAGTCACAGAAAAAAAGTCACAGACCATTCACTATCCCTGTCTTGTACCACAGCATGACCCTTAAACCTGCATCACCCACAAATTAAAAAGTGCCAGAAGGCAGTATGATTGAACCATCTGTTACTTGAACGGACATTTAATACCCTTCCCCGGGAAACCCCGCATAGCCCCAAACCTGCATGCCACCAAATTTAAAAAAAAA
>JAODAL010027272.1:0-55237 GCA_025379985.1 Phyllomedusa bahiana
CGTAGGGTAGTCCACCGGTTTGGGGTGCTACTGGCCGGTTCTGTGCCAATGCCCCGCCGGTTATGGTCCATTTTTGTGTCCTATCAAAACTGCATGACCTGATTTGGAGGATTCATGCCCGTCCCGGGGTTTGTCTGGGGGCGTGTGGGGTGGCTGCCCCCGTGGGCTGTCCCCTCACAGATATAAGCAGAGCCGGGTTGGCTCAACCGTTGATCCATGGGGGGGTACCTAAGAGCATTCCAGGAAACTTCCACACGCAGAAGCCGGGCCACATACTGCCCCCCATGTGGGCCGAAAACCCAAAGGTAACTTGACCCATTTTAACTGCCTTTTGTCTGTAACCCATATTGTATGGGGCACCTCTGACTCTTACCTGTATATTATTATTCTTTTGTATATATTTGTTCTAGTGTGCCCTCCAAGGCTAATTAAATCTATAAACTTTAATCTGAGTTAGTCTGTCTTGATCATCGGCTTCACACGCCTAGTACTCGGTCTATAATATATAGCTACCCAAGGGTTGGTTCCTGGCCCTGTTACAAGTCGGTAACAGACCGGTCTTATAACCAAACGAGAGAACTGGTGGCAGCTTGTTTGTCTCCCTGGGCCCGTGGGGACAGAGGTTAACAGTGGAACAGTATCTGGCTGACCTTGTGCACCCCTAGGGGGCAGCGCAACGTCGAGATACACCCCAAATCAGGCCGTCGACCCAGGAGTGGGCCGGGGGACTAGGCTTTTCCTGACAGTTTCCTTGCGTTTTTTTTCTCCAAGACGTTCTCCACTGCCAAGAGAAATTACATTAAAGGGGATTGAGAATTACTGGCCATTAAGCTCTCTTTCGAACAATGGTGCCATTTCCTGAAAGGGACTTGCCTTCCCATCAAAATATCCACCTACCAGAAGAATTTGTTATACCTCCAGACTGCACAACGCTTGAACCACATGCAAAATAGCTGGTCCCTCTTTTTCTCCAGGTTTGACTTTCTGATCCACTTCCGCCCTGCAGACAGGAATATCAAGGCTGATGCCCTTTCCCATGCCTCCAATGTTGCTGGCCTAGACTCTGGACCACAACCTATTGTTCGTCCTTCCGACTGGCCGATTATGACTGTACCTATTGCCCTCCAACATGTTCCTCTGGGGAAAAAGTTCATACCTCTGGGTCTCATGAAGAAAGTCTTGAAGTGGGGTCATTGTTCTTTGCAGACCGGGCACCCTGGAGTGCAAAAAACTTGTTTGTTCATATCTCGGCACTACTGGTGGCCTAACCTGGGTCAAGGAATTTGATCTTTTGTGTACGAGTGCCCGTGACAAGACTTTACCACACAAGCCTGCTGGCCTCTTGCAGCCATTGCCCTTACCAGAGTGTCCGTGGACCCATATAGCCATGGACGTCACCGATATTCCACCCTCCTCAAATAATATCGTTATTTGGGTGGTTACAGACCAGTTCTCGAAGATGTCCCATGTTGTGCCTCTGCCCAGTCTCCCCTTGGCTCCTCAGCTGGCTGGCCACTTCTCCCAACATATTTTCCACCTTTATGATCTGCCCTTGCATACAGTCTCTGATCGGGTGGTTCAGTTTGTCTCCAAGTTCTAGCGTGCTCTGGTCTCCAAGACCAATTAGATTTCGGCCTACCATTCTCAAACCAACAGGCAAGTGGAAAGAGTAAAGCAAATTTTGGGAGATTACGTATGTCACTTTGTCTCTGCATGACAGGACCAACCTGCTACCCTGGGCGGAATTCTCCTACAATCCCCGAATTCTGATTCACCCGTAGCCTCTCCATTCTACATAGTTTATGGCCTATACCCTTGGCACCGGTGTCTACTTCTTCTGATGTTCCTGCCGTAGCTGACCAAGTTACTTTATGGCTATCTGACAGGAGACTGGACGTTTCCTACTCCAAGCTTGCTCTCATATGAAATCACAGGTGGATAAGAGGGGAAGACCTCCAGCGACCTTCTCTCCAGGGGACAAGGTGTGGTTATCCACCAAGTACAGCTACAAATTGGATCTGCGGTTCCTAGGTCCGTATGAGGTCCTCCAACATATCAACCATGTGGCTTACAACCTCTGTCCGTATCTCCTTCCAGGTCTCCCTCCTCAAGCCACTAGTCCTCAATCGCTCTTTTCAGGAGGAAGTTTCTCCACCTCCGGAAGCCGAGTCTACAGGTATTTTGGAAGTGAAAAATTTTGGCCATGAAGACCATCAGAGAAAAGCGGTTCTTTGTTGACTGGAAGAGGTTCGAAGCTAGAGGCAAATATTCTGGACCAGGATCTGGTTTGGATGTTTCTTTCTTCATCTCTAAAAATAGGAGCAGCCCCAATTGGTTGAGGTATCTGGTTTTTTTTTTTTATATTTACGAGTGGACCATGTAGCTCGCATATCGGGCTTGGGGTGCACTCGCACCCCCTCTCCCTGTATGCTGCTGGCCAGGATTCAACTCTCCTCATCACATGCCTGCCCTAAGAGGTAGGGGCATGCACGGCAGATCAGCAAAATTTAAATGGCCAGCGTGCCGGTGCCTATGTTGAAAGCATTCTATAGCTTTTCCTGTTCGAGCTGTGCACCAGTCCTCTTCTCCCTACAGCCCTCAACCACAAACCTTTGTGTCTGCCCCGGACTACGAGTTGCCTGCCGATTTTGTACCACACTGCACCCCGGCTGCCACCGCACGCAAGTCGCATCCTTGCGGTGGGCTCTGGGGAATACCAGGACCTACTTAGACTCCGCTCCATGACATCGCTTATACCACCACTTACAGTGCTCCAGGGGATCCACACCTCAGGCCTGCCATTACATCATGCTAAAACTTGGAATGGACCCAATGGAATGGTGTAGCAAGCGATCAACAATATTTGCCATTTTGGTTGATAAGAAATCAGTTCATAGAAACTTGGGCAATTAAATTAGTGGGAACCTCATGAAATTTGAATGGCAGGTCTGAAGTGTCAAACAAAGGTTTTGGCGATATCTGGTGTGACGCCACCTTCAGCAAGGAGACTGGCCTGTGCTATTAGCACTGGATACAGAAAAGGATTTCAATAAAGGTCAACTGGAACAAACTGCACTGTGTGAATACACCCTTAAATTGTGCTTGGTGCAGAAAATCCAGTATTTAGGCAAAGTCTCTGGTTCATGTGAACAATAGTGACTGCTCCTACTTGACCAGTCATTATCCAGTTTCAACTTGCCTTTAATTAGACATACTGATCAAGCCAATACACACAAACATTACACTTCATTATCCACTACGTATACTTAAAATGCTTGCAAAATTAGAAAATTGGAAATAATTTGCTAATCACACTTTGAGGTAGATGTCACAAACAAAAGTTATCTCCCTAGACTGCCATACTCCCATTAAATGCTTCCCTTAGACTAGGTTGAGACTAACAAACACTGGATATCCGGTGACGTCACCGCAAAAGGATACCAAAGTCCGAGGGTATAGTAAACAAAAATTTATTGCATCTTCAGTAAAAAGGCTGGCAAGCACTAGGCAACAGACCCTCTGACATGGTAACTTAACAGACGCGTTTCGAGAAAAACTCTTGATCACTGCTATCTTCTTGTTCTGCATTAGGTTGAGACTAAGTATATTTGGAAAAACACCACTGCGGCTTTTAAATCTTTAACAACCGCCAACAAACTATAGATGTCTTTAGAAAGAGGTGTTTTGCCGCTCACAGCACTGTAGCTGCACTAGGAACAGAGCTGTTCCAAGAGCAATCTCTGAATGCTGGCAAGCGCAGGAAGCCTCCAATCCCCAGCGCTTAATCCTTTGATTACCGCTATTTGTAAGGCCTCGTTCACACGGCTTATTTTGGGACTGATTGGAGCCATACTGCGCGCCGTATGGCTCCAATCCGTCCCAGTAACTACGGTAATCCACAGTTCTCATAGAGAACTGAGGATTCCGCGCTCCTCCCCACTCGGCGAATCCGCCGCTGGGCGGGGAAGAAAAAAGTGACATGCACATTATTTACCTTGTGATAGCGCCGTGAAATAATGCAATGTCTTATTGTGCCGGCGGCATCTCCCCCCGCCTACGCCCCTTAATTCAAGCCGTAACTGCGGGCGAAATCCGTCCCGCAGTTACGGCTTGAATAAGCCGTGTGAACACTGCCTAACCGCCACACAATAAAAGGGCATTCCCCTGCTCCATCAGGTCCCCCAGTGACCCACTGGAGCCCGGGGAATGTCTATAGAGTCAACCCTGGGACCTAGAGTAGCCCCAAGGCTGTGCCCTTACTGCAGCCTGTGTCAAATTGACACAAATTGTAATGTGTTAGCATACAGGAGTGTGCTACTCTATAACTAAGTATAAAGAAAAATTGTAAAATGGTTATCCCTGAATGGAATGGGGGGGAAAAAAGAAAAACAAATTGTAGAAAAAAAAAATTAAAATATTTAATAAAATTGTGCCTATATTACACACAAAAAAAATATACATATTAGGTATCCACACACCTGTAATAATCTGTAGAATTAAACAGGTTATTTACTGTGAATGGTAAAAAAAAATAAATAAATAAACAATTATGCAGTCATTTGTTAACTTAAAATTATGCCCCCCCAAAACTACAACTCCTTCATAAAACAAGTCCTCATACACACCAGTCATTGAAAACAAAGTTACGACTGTTGAAATGCAAGGTGACAAACTAAAAAGGACTTTGTTCCCATTCACGCAATAAAATCAATCTGGGAAAAAATAAAAAAAATCGCCACAACCGTTGTAAAAACCTACTCAGATTTTCATTTTGTGCAGAAAATGCCACTACCGGTTAGCCCAAATAAATGAGGCTAATCTGTCTGGTCTACCGACATAAAACCCACATTCAAACCAAGTCAGTAAGTGATGTGTCACTTTTCAGATAAACAGATGTATCATGTAAATTACCCATCACTGATTACCATTAAATATTGTGGAAAGTATAAAACATGTGGCATGAGCACTGAAACCTGTGTGAATTGGACCAGATGCACATTGCTGGATACACTTCTGGCTTTCTAAAAAACACCAGCACAGAGTTTTTTTTCGTTTTGAGCCAAACACTGAAAACCACTGCGGAACTGCGGTGGAAAGTTTCTGCAGCAATTTCACACCAAGGTGTCTCACCTGATACACCTTTTTAAAATGATTACTGAAATACAAAAAAAATAAAAATCTCTAGACAAGAGACAGTATTTTGTAAGACCATTTAAAAGGTTTAAAAATGTTTAACCATTCCATACATTACAGCTTTACAGATAACAGGAGCCTGTATAATAAAATGTAGGCATCCTTAATGCCCAACATCCTATACATCTAACAGCGGACAGTTTTTCATATCTTCATGTGCAGAATGGCCCAAAATTATTACATATCTCGTCGTCAATAACCCCTGATGAAGGCAGAGATTCAGTTGCCGATTACAAATGAGGCAGCATTAGACCTCCTCCGGGCATCTTCATCTCTTCAGGGTAGGCAGTGACAAGCTGAAGACAGCAAGCCGTCATACTTATGTTCTGCTGAGTTTTTCTGGCGGCATAAACCCAGAGTCACCAAGCATCCTCAAGGAAACGTTACCACTGGGACGGACCACCAAATAGGTAATGCTACCATTATTAAGGGAAAGACGAAGCCAGGCTTCAGCAGGAAGCTGTAAGGCCCTGTGCAGGAACAGATAAAACACATCAAGTCAGGACAGGTAGAACACAAAGCCTTTAACCACTTAACCCACCACAGTCAAAATAATAGGGTGCTTAGTTTTTTTTTTCCTCCCCATCCTTCCAGAAGCCATAACTATTTTATCCTCATTCCTATAATAGACCTTAGGGCATTAATTTGGCAGGCACAATATGTGACTTTCTAAGAGGTTGTTCATCACTGCACCATAGAATATACTGGGAAACCGCAAAACGTGAATAAAAAAAAAAAAAGTACATGTGCCATTTTACTGTTTGGCATAAATGATTTGTCAGTACTCTGTGCATTCATATAATTCTGGCAACCGCAAATATGAAGGGGTTTAATATTTACATTTTAGTATCATAAAAAAAAAATTCCAAACATCTATTTTTTACATTTGTGCAACAGCTTCATTTTCTGCTACCAATAACTTTGAACTTCCATCTATGGATCTGAGTGAGGGTGCACTTTCTTGCAGGCTGTAGTATACTTTTTATTGGTACAAGTTTGGAATACATGCAACTTTTGTGATCACTTATTCTAGTTTTTAGGGTTTGGGAAATGACCCCCCACCAAAAAGTTAGCATTTGTAATTTTTGTTCTCCCACAGTGTTCAGCATACAAGATAAGTTAGGTCAGATTTTAATATATCAGATACTTCAATAAAAATTATATGTACCTATTTTTATACTTGTAAAATGCCAAAATCAAGGTGGTTTAAACTTTTAATATTTTATACTTTAAAATCGTATAATTTTTTTTTCTTAACAAAGCATAAACAATACAATGTGTGTACAAAGATGGTGGCATTACTACTTTATGCTGGGGTGGCTGTTAACCCCCTTAATTATCCGCTGACCTTAGTCGGGTCGCAATAACAAAGAGAGACGCAGGAGGAGATCGCTGCTCCTTCCACCTTACCGACACCCAGAAGGCAGAGAATGCCCTTCCCGGGTTGTCGTGACGTCACGACGCCCGCCCGGTCCTTTGCCCTGAAGGCACGCCCCGGCATCGTGACAGCAGTTGGTCATAGGAAATCCAGTCAATAGTCACAAGCTATGCAAATATTCCTAAAGAATGAGAGAACTAAAAAGTGATCTCCACAATCAAATCCCCTAATGGGGAAAAGTAAAATAAAAATGTTGAAAAAGTGAAAAAAAGTAAAAAAAATGAAAAACATCTAAAACACAAACACAAAAAAATAAAAAAAAAATACGTACAGGACCGCCCTTTTTCCCCTTACAAACGCCAATCGCCCCCAAAAAAGATCAAAAATAAGTACCACAAATTGGTAAACTGCGCTCGCGTGCGAAACGACCTTCCCTCTAAATCTTCAGTGTTAATTAACCCCGTAACGGTGAACGCCGTAAAAAAAAAAAAAAAAAAAAAAACAAATAATCCACAGAATTTATTATTGTTCATCACATCCCCGCAGCACATAAAAATGGCATAAAAAGCTCATTGGTCTGCACTGTTACCACTGTATGTCTTTTTCTCTTATTTTTAAACATGATTACATAAAAATTTATATATTTATTTTTAACTTAACCACTGCTATAAGTCCAGTCAAAATATCTGAAATAAACTCATCTATACTGCTGGACGCTGGACAACCCTTCTTTCTTATCGTTTCCATGTAGCCAGAGGAAGCTCTCGGCGTTCACATAGAGCCTCCCTCAGATTGCCCGACGGGTTGGATTGAGCTGGACTGTGATTTATTGTCTTAAATTCATATGCTCCTTATATCCGTGTCCTGCCACAACCGCCTATATGGCCGTTGATACTATTTGGCCATTCAAAGAAGTCGAGGAGACTTTTTATATTACATAAGCAATATATGGATACCGATATAGATAGGAGAAACAAGGCAGGGCCATTTAGTTTCAATCAGACAAGCAGTGCACACAGCCCTGAAACATCCCAGTGATGTGAAAACCATTTTACTAAATTAGAAACTCTCAAGAACAAGAGACTAAATTAAGGAGGGATCACACTATAACCCCCTTACCACAAATTCTTGAAAAAACTGTTATGGGGGGATCCCCCGTGTTTTACGTATAAAAAAAGACGTGTTATTACGTCTCAATACCCAGATGAGTTCACTAAATCGTAATGGGAATAACATCTTGACAGATAGTTCACCTGATACAAATACCAACTAAATTTGTGGAACATGAAAGCAAAAAATTGCAAGAACTGAAAACAAGAAATTCTTACAGTGGAGACAGTCTTTGACCTCATATGTTGATCACCGAAGAATACAAAACGTCATTATATAACATTGAATAACAATATCCACAAACTGGAAAAGCCATCATGAATGTCAAAAAATCCCAAAATGATGGGAACTCAATGACTATGCTAAGGTGGAATATATTCTTGGACCAACAAAAGAAGAATCATTTCCCAAGAACCCAGTACATTTAAAAAATATCTATACCTACCCATACGAGAGATAGACATGTTTAGTTTCCTCTGGATTGTTTAACACTTCGCCGGAACAGTCTTCTACATCTACAGCTGACGACCTCATGGATAATCTTCCATAAACCAACAATGATCCCATATACGGCCGTTGTCCAAAACCCACGTATGAATACAAGGGGCATACCTTGAGGCAACCCGTACAGGAAGCAAGACCTTTTGACCCTCCATTTTTATGACGAACCCAAGGCGTGCCGGGCGTAAACAACAAGAAGAGGTCGCAATTACCAGCACCTTCCTTCCAACAGAAACAACTGAGTACCCCGGTATCTGAACCTGTCAAGCCAACCATCTAATCCCCAAGCACAGTAGCAGGTACTGTCCAAAGGGCTGAAACCTTTGCACCCGACGCAAATCTCTAGATGTTTTTCCATGGACTACTCAATGGATGTAAATAAATTTGCCCGTCTTCTAACTGTTAACATCATATTGGCATGCATCAAGAAGAATTAAGACTCAGCTGATGCTGACACAGCCCTCTCAATAGAGACACATATCACATCGGACCAAACAACACCAGATCACAAAGTTCCAAATAAAATCAGTGTACTTAAAAACATTAAACTGAACTCAGGTCACTACAAAGTGGAAAGTAGGCTTGATACCCACAAATGTTGCCAAATTTTCCATGCCAAACCCCATATTTTTATTCCATCCATTCTCGCTCTCTGAGATCCTGGATGTCACACTTCCTCCAGTAATGTGTAATCGAGATCTCCGATCTCTTCTCCTCGGATTCCCAGGACGACATCCAGGAACAGGTAAATCACATATCTATTGCCGCAAGAAAGAACAGCTTTACAACAACTTAAAAACAATTCACATAATATTAGTGAGGGGGATGGCGGACAAAGGGGGTGCCGTAGTGGTACAACATGATTCATTCTTTACAAAAAATTAAATCTAGGTAAATGTTGAATGAAATCCAACTGACAGCTATAGATCTTTGAAGAAAACCAACGTCCCACTACAGCGTTTCCAAAAAAAATTTGAAAAAAACTTGTTGGTACGATGGGAATTGATGATGTGTACTAACTACATACTGCGGAACTACTTCACAATCCACACTCCCAAAATTCCTATTATACAATTCCTAGCGTAAGACACAAAAGATCATCTCTTTCCCACCACCTCTCCAGACCAATAGTGTCACGTATTGATCTTTCTCGAAAAACATAGGTCATGGGTTGACCATCACTTAAACCACATATTCCCCCATATCCCAGATTTTATAAAACGTACACCAAACATGTGGTTTCACAACTGGAAATTGGTGACATGGGACAAACATTTTTTATTGTGGTTGACATGTAATGTCATAGGGTAGTACCCTTCCAATCGCCCATGAAGAAAGGGCCTGTCAATAATTAGTTTAAAGAATTCCTAACACGAAACACAGCAAATATGATGGACCCAAATTTTATGTGAATTTCTAAATATGTCCCACAGAGTTGTTTGTTAGAAAACATAAATTTTTCCCTCCTTTGACCACGAATTTTATCTCCAATTATGCGGGGCTTACAATGGGGCCAAATTTGTCGCCCTCCTTGGCGAATAAATACATGAAGTTTATGGGAGGAGACGTTTCTGTACTCTTGATAACAACGTCTTCACGCCTCCCAAATCATCATGGTATGTCGTTATAATAGCCGACCCTCCTCCTATATGGGACTCCCCCCACTGAAATGTCACCAACATTTCTTCATTATATAATGATAATCCCAATGAATCTTAAATTCAACCCATCACTTTCCATGGAATACTATAACACTTTTTGGACATAAACATTAAATGGTCATAGGAAACCGGTTTACAAGTTAACCCCCTATTTGTCAAACCCTCTTCACAAAAAACTCAATCTTATCATGCGCTGTCTTTTGGCCACCCTCATCATGTTACACTAATAATACCCAGGGGGTGAACTAATTTCGCACCAAAGAAATTGTAGTTTACATGCAGAATTTATGAGGTACACACAACATGGTTCTTAATAATTGAGGAAAGGGTTTACACCAGTCAAAAATTTAGATTGGTCCATGAAAAAAAGTTGAATCTAGACACATCAAGATGTATTAATGGACAAAAAAGAAACAAGATAATTTCGGGTAATACTTTTTCCTACCACATACTCCCACAATACAATAAAGTGTTGGCATTATGAGAAAGTATCCCCGATATTGGTACTCACACCCCAGTTTGTCCAATATAAAGCATAAGGAGGTTAGATTTATTCCTAACAAGCACCTAACAAAGTTCTATCATCTCCCCAAGTATGTTATCAGTCCAACCAATATGCCAGAATACATGGCTTCTAAAACCACCGGATGCTTCTGATGTGGTGAACAGATTTTGTATTACTTTGTAAACACAATCTGGAGGTCAAAAGATACCTTCATGGTCTTTTGTTACTAAAAAAAGTTACAAAATCAACAATATTATTAATTGTAATACGAAAAATGTGGTATATTATTATAGCATGAAACAACCTGTTATTTTACAAATCCAATATGTTGGTTGCCACTTCCAATATCCTTCAAAACAAAAACACGAATCAACTTCACATCTCGAACGCAAAAACAAGCGCAATGGTTTTACCTACCATGTCTGCAGCATCGAAACATTTTATAGAAATAACATAGCATGATATAACATCTTTACGGTTGTATGGGCATAGAAAAAGTTTCCAAATATGCTAGGGGACACTTTGCGGGAAAAAATTGTTGAATAGTGAGGAGCAAAGTGATTTTTAATTTTAAAAAACGCGGCACACCAAAATGGGTTAAATGTTAAACAAGATATCTTAATACCATTATTAGTGGTCCCTCCCCGCTTTCCAACTTGTGCTGCAAAATGTACAGTATATTTGCATCCTTTACATATACTTTGTTTGTGATTTAGCCGTACTCCTCACCTGCATATAATTGTTATGTTTGTGATTTTAACCTTTTGGGTATTTTAAAGGGTTAAGTTTTTGAACGGGCTACTGCCCGACTTCATTTAAAACCCTCACTGAATGTTACCGTATCAACAGGATTTAAGGAGGTGCCCGTCATCGAAACGCGTCGGTCCCTGTTCCGACAGAAGCATCCGCTTGCAACACTGTGGAGTACGGCGAATGGTGTCTGCACACTGTTACCCACGTAGTCTTTTTCTAATATTTTACTTGATTACAAATAAAAATTTATATATTTTTTTTTAACATATACTGGCTTTCCATTCTATAACCTGGCATAAACTCATCTAGTACCAGCTGGGACGCTGTGTTACAATACCTTCTTATCGTTTCCATGTAGCCGTAGAAGCTCTCGGCGATCACATTGCTCTCCCTCATTAATGCCACAACGGGTGGATTGAGCTGGACTGAGTATTTTTGTCTAAAAAAGCGATCAAACAAAAACCTCCTAGGAAACTCCAAAGTTTACCAAGTATAACGTCAATTCATCGCCGCCAAAAAAAAAGTTTATACAAGGCGCTGTATATGGAAAAAATAAAAAATGTATTAGCACCAGAAAGATAGGCGAAAAAATGCATAAATATTGTTTTTAAACCAACACTAAAAAACACTTTTCTTTTTTTTTTTTTAAAAGTGTCTCACATAAAAAAAACCTATATAATAGGTTATCGCCATAATCTTGAAGCGACCCATAGAGTAAAGCTACTTATCACGGATACTGCAACGGTTGGAGCCCTGGTAAAAAGTAAAAAACACCCTATACATGATTGCTAGATATTTACTTCCACCCTGTGCCTCCAAAAAATGGATTTATAAAAGTCAATCAAGAAAGCCTTGTCCCCCCCAAAAATGGATACTAATAAAAACGTCAACTCCCTCCGCCCAAAAACAAGTCCCCTCTACACATCTCGCAAGCACAGAAAAATTTACAAGCTATGGCACTCAAACTAAGGTGATGGCAAAAACGTAAATTCCTGTTTGAAAAAAAGAGTTTTTATTGTATAAATCGTAAAACATAAAAAAAATAACCAAATATGGTATCAGTGTAATCCGTATTATACCGCTGGAGTAAAAGCAACCATGTCATAAATACCCGAAACAGTGACCGCTATAAAAAATAAAAAATAAAAAACACTACCAATATTGCTGTATTTGATCAAAACATCTCACAAGAAACCTTAATAAAAAGTGAACATATGATCATATGGCACCACATAATGGTACCAATAAAAAACTTCACAACTCATCCCGCAAAAAACAAGCAAGCCCATACCCAGCACTGCACACAGCAAAATAAAAAAGTATATGGCTGTTCAGAAAAGGACAACATAAAAACGTCAAATTTTTGATAAGACTTATTTTACTGAGTAAAAATAATAAAACAGAAAAACTATATAAAATCTATAACATTGTAATTGTACCGGACGCCCCATTAGTAAAGTAATCACACAGTTTACAGTACACTGCACAGCGAATGCTGTAAATTTGAAACCTCAAAAACAAATGACGAACAGCGTTTTTATATTCTCCCCCCATTTTCATTGCCCAGTTGCTAAAAAAAAAAAACATAAAGGAACACCTGTCATTCCAAAATGCACAGTACAAACAAACAACCCCTAGATGAGATTCCCAGATGGTGTTTGAATACCAAAATGTGGCGACTTCTGGAATGTTCGCATGTTCTCTCATTCTACAATGGGGCTTTGCAAATGCACATGGCCCCACCAAATATCTGCTTCCCAAAAGCCAAATAGCTCTCCCTCCCTTATACGCCTCTGCCATGCGGCCCCACACAGCAAAATGGGTTTACAACACCCACATGTAGGGAATGGCCAAACCCCTGGAGAAGAAATGCTATAACAAAGTTTTGGGGTTGCTTTTTTCCGTAGGATTCATGTATATTAAACATTTAAATAAGCTAAAATAGCAGATTATTGAAAAAAATATATTTTTTTTACTTTTCACATCCTTCATGCTAAAAAAATTTTGTGAATCACCATTGGGGTTCTATATACCACAATGCACCCCTACTGGGAATATATTCCTTAAAGGGGTGAAATTTCCAATATGTGGTCTATTATAGGGTGTTTATTAAGTTTTTTAGCACGCTTAGGGTGTCACCCAAAGCTCTGAAATGGCGCCTAAATCGTATATGAAAATGAGACCCCAGAGTATAGTAGTGACTCCACCTATACTGGACATATGGTTGAGCCAAATAATGCACTAGGGCCACATATCGGTATATTGCTCTAAAAACTGGCAGACCTTGGGAATGATATTATATTGCATTACCTAGTCCACATTTACCCGTATACTCCGGTGTGAAAAAATAGTGATAAAAAATTGAAAATCTAAAAAGTGAAATTTATTAAATCTTTACACCTCCACATTAGCATTAAAAAATACTGATGAAATAACAAAAGGGTTACAAACTTCCCTAAATAATGATAGTAAATACGTTAAGAAGGTCTATTTTTCTATAGGATGGCGATTATTTATTGGGGGTATCTAACATTGCCAGGTCCCCTCAAAGAGCCACGACGTCAGAACTGGAGTAGTCCCTAAAAAAATGTATAATGCAAAATTTATGAAATTAGTTGAAAATTAGCTACAAAATATCTAAGCCTCAAATGTCGTAAAAATAAAAAAAAAAAAAAAGATATTTAAACAATGAAGCCAACAAATAGTGGACATATGGTAATGCAATTATTAACTATTTTGTGTGTGAATATTTATCTTCTTGCACGCTAGAAATATTGCAACGATATCAAAATCCTCAAATTTTATACCAAAATTCCATGAAATTGATATTATTTAACAAACAAACAAGGATTGTATTTGATAAAAAATTCGTTACTAACTTAAAGACAATGTGTCACTAGAAACAATCTTGAATCACAATGGATAGGTAAAGTGTCAAAAAGTTATACCTCACATTTAAATGGACACATGTCATATTTCAAAATAGTGCGGGGTCAGAACCGAAAACAAGGCAGGGTCCTAAAGGTGGTTAAAGCTGTGTCAGTAATAAACACAGCATCTGTATTACAGACATGTTCACAGGAAGTGACTCACCATTGCTTAGAATGAAGAGCAAAAGGTGGTTGGTAGGAAATTTGTTTGCATCAACCAGTAAATAAAATCACCTATATCTAACTAACAAAGCAAAATCAGAACAGCAATGTATTTGGAAACGGGCTTTATTTTATTTACCTTTGCTAACAGGTTTAAAGTTAATCATTAAGGTGTCAAAAAACCCATTTAAAGTATTCAGTGTTGTGTTAATCACTATGATAGGTTAAAAATAAGGGATTCAAAAGAAAATTTCAGATTCTGTAGGGAAAAAAGCCTTTATATGTCTCACCTGCACACAATGTAGCGTATGACATTGGCATGGCAAATAATGATCTCATAACTATCCTCTTCTTGCTGTGGCTCCGCTCGGTGAATGTAATTTCTGAATGCAGCTTCAATACGTGGTCCATCCTCATAATACTGCTAGAAACATCGATGTGATCAGCAATCATGCAGTAAGTCATTATTGACATAACACAGATTCATATACGGCCTTAACGTTATTCAGAGCCATCATATGCAACCCACTGGATTTAGAAGGCATTGCTACTAGAGGAGAACATCTCCAACATACTGCGCTGAATCAAATACCATGTAGTGGCACACAGTTTTTTGCTTTGTGCATGACACCTAAAGATCAGAACACAAAACTGCAGCTTTTTATCCCCACAAGGAAGAATAAAATACACAAAACACAACTAGATTTGACTACATGACATATCCACATAGAAATGGAGAATACAACTCACCTCAACATCTGGCTTCCAGTGAGAGACAGGAGGATCTGGTCGAATAGGGGATCCTTCACGAAGCAGGTCAGTGCTACACTTTTTCACACCTACAAATGTTGAGCAGAAATTGAAATATAGCAGTTACACTGCTCACAAAAAGATGAGGATATTTGGCTTTTAGTTGAAATTTGAGGATAAATACAATCCATCTTGAAAATGTTTGTAAATGAACAAAAAATGAAACTATTTTAGAATGTATGTGTCCAACTGTTCAAAGTACTTTTTGCACAATTTGCTGATCTCTAACAAGGAGCTTAATGGCATAATTCGGGTGTTTGATCCCTGAATTGCCCAATAAATTTAGGGGATCACTTTGAATTGGGATTTAAACAGTCCTCATTGTACTGTTGACATTTTGATATCATGAGACCAAGACAACACCTTACAATTGATCAACAGTACCTCGATATTGTGAGGCTTTAAGCAGGATGCTCTCGGACGAAACAGAGCTTAGAGTGTCAGACTCATCAGCAGGTTGCAACAGAGATAGAGAGACTGGAGGAGTCACAGAAAAGCAAAGAGGTGGATGTCCTTTGGCTACATCACAAACTGATGGCTTCATTGTAAACAATGCTCTGTGAAACCGGATGATGAATGTCGCACAACTCCAGGCACATTTAAAGGAGATGAGAAGCAACCAAGTGTCACATCAGACCATTTGTCATCATTTACATCAACGTGGTGCGTGTGCTAGATAACCGGCAAAGGTACCTGATCGGTATCTGACCTGGCTAATGCATAGCGCCCGCTGGTGGCCATCACTTCTGCTCAGAGTAAATCTACTTACATCAGCGTAGATGCTCCCTGATCCATGCAAGACAATAATGCCTGTGCCTGGTTGCCCGTCACCTGCCTAAAACATGCCTGGAGTTGTTGCATTCTAACCTTGAGAGGTCTCATTTAGTTCATTTAAAAATAAATTTAAAGAAATGTTATGTTCATCCTGAAATTTTAACCTAAAGCCAAATATCACTAACTTTTTGGGAGTAGTGTAAAAGAAAAGAAAAAATGCTCATAAGAGGTAGCACATTGAACAGCCCTGAAGTTGGTAAGATTTTAACTAACTTTAACAGTCCACTGGAGTGAAGAAGTCGTGTGAAAGTGGTGCTACATAAAGTCAACCCCCAATATTGTTCTATTGAGTTAAATTTGGGCTTATTAAAAAGTTAGAACCTGAATTACTTGGACTTTTGCATTGGTTACTAACCAAATATGATCCAATTGTTATTTATGTAACAATTACAAAGAAAATCAAACAAAACATAAACAGGTGTATCATTTATGTCTCTCTCCCTGCACTGAGAATGTTTGCTCAATAAAAGTGAACCTCTATATTAATGACTTCTCAAAGAACTAATTGACAAAAATGTTTTAGAGGAAAGGAGAGCGGAGGTGTGTTTAAAAAGGTGCCTTGCCCATTAAATAAAAGCAGCAATTAGGTTTTGTGTAATAGACCTGCTATTCTCAAGACAGATTAGTATAAACTATGCCTTGATGCAAACAATCAGAAGATAGGTTACACTGATGCATGACATTGAAAAAGACTAAAAAGTATTATTAAATATATACATTATTCCACAGTAACCAATTGGTCTACTACCCTAACAACTAATATGCCGCAGTTGCATTGACCATGGCATCTAAGTGGTTAAACAGCTCAGAATGGAGTTATCCCCAACCCTGATCTCTTAATGGCACTTGTCAGCTGTAAGTAACAGCCGACACCCATGGGTTATGGGGCAAACTCAGCCTATGAGTCTGTTCCATACTCCCCTACCAACCGCAATCAGCACAGTTACATCATGACTTGGTAAGGGGTTCAAAAGGTGTTTTACATATATAAAACAAAAAGCCTTTAGATCTCTGCATTAAATGCATAAAGAGCTGAACATCCAGTAGAAGAGAATTCTCAAACTCTTGCAATGACCTTTTCTTAATCAGCATACCAGAGCTACTATAAAAAAATACAGTCATCACCAATAACAGAATTTCCTCAGATCTTACCTGGCAGGTATTTGCTGATAATTTCCGTGGTCTCTTTGGCTCTTGTCATGGATGAATGAATAATTTGGTTGTACTTCAGTTTAAGGCTTGCCAATCGTTGCCCCGTTAGCTCAGCCTGTTCACGACCTACAGGTGGAAACAAGATAAGCAGTCACCTATCTACCGATTTGTTCTTGCAGACCATACCACCAACGATGAAGTAGAATAAGGTTTAAAGGGAATGTGTCATCAAAAAAAAGTCATTGTTTTAAAGTCCATTTTTTTTTTTAAAACTTTTTTCAGGGATTTGGTTTTTTTTTTTTTTTTTTTCATTCACTTCAAAAACACAGAAGTCACACGTTTAAAGGTATGAAAATTTTTTGTGATTTCAGCACTGTTTTTGGTTTTGTTCTTTTGATCAAGGGATGTTCATGCCGGGTTCATTTTGTGCACCAGTAAAAAAAAAAAAATCCCTATGCTTAAAATTTGGAAAAAAATTATATTTATTATCAAAAAAAGGGGTTGGGGAATTGCATATGAAAACTGGGGGTTGGTCCCTAAAAAAGGTTTAAAACTACTGTCTAAGTACATTTTTATTTATATCTTGTGGATTCTATGATGTGTAGAAATAATACTCGCGTCTAAGAGAAATTACTTTCTGAAATATGAGAACAGAGACAAAGCACGTTTGTGTCCAGATGGCTGGGGGCCACATTTTATGCACCCAATGAGAACCTCCTTACACAGGGGGCTGAAATCAAAGACACACATTTTTTCAAACATGCGGGCCCTTTTTCCCTCACGAGTTGAGGGGCTTACAACCTTTTATCCTACTAAATTTATTTTTGCTATTTCTCTTCAGGCATTATTCATGAACACTCCTTGGAACGAGGGCTCAGCCCACCAATCTGGCTTCTCTTCCTACTCCCAAAACAAGGATCTGTCAAAATACACTAGTCTTACCGCTTAGAAAACAGAAGATGTAGAACCTCAGAAACATGCTGTTCAATCAGGGTCTCATGGATGGGCTAAGTATTTAGAAGGAATTCAGTTCTTACATTAAATTGAAACCTCACTTAAACGGGTTTTGCCACAAAGGCATTTCTTACTTTGTCCTGCTTCAGCTTTCAGTGTGTTTACAAGGGGGCATATGTGATTTGTTTGAACTGCATATCATGTGACCCAGCAGGCTTGAGATAACCATGACTTTCCCCTCAGTGGGCTCACTCTAGTCAACAAAGGTCTGTTTACGCAAAGAGCTGCAAGTAGCTACACTGTAGCTGTGGTTAACACTTCTGCCTTTTAGCATAGGGGCCCTAGGTTCAAATCCTTGCAGGAGTCAAACATGGATTTTTTTTTCCTCAATGCACATACCTAATTGAGGTTTATTTTTTATTTTATTTATTTGTACTTTTTAACTAATTACTATTAATATCATGATTTAAAATACCGATCAAATAGCATAATTCAAATA
Organism: Phyllomedusa bahiana; assembly: GCA_025379985.1. NCBI lineage: Eukaryota > Metazoa > Chordata > Amphibia > Anura > Hylidae > Phyllomedusa > Phyllomedusa bahiana. The sequence goes on from JAODAL010027272.1 coordinate 18,443, forward strand.
AAAATAAATAAAGTGAACATATAGTGCAAAATCAATGTGTACATCATGTTATAAACATTACACACGATTGTCATAATTAGTAGAATCCAAATTAAGAGAATATTTTGAGTAAGTAATGTCCCATTTTTTGTATGTGTTTTTTCTGTAAATTGTTAGTGTAGGGACTCACAAGACATGAGGACCGTAGACGCCGGTTGCAAGCTTGCGTACCGTGGCCACTGTACCAACTAATACCTCGTATTTAAAATGTTTCCAGTATGTCATTTTTTATCTGCCCAAGAATGCTGGTGACTGGAGGGTGTCTATTTTGTGTTGGACACCCAGAACGTGCTGGGCAGCCTGCCTAATCTAATAGTATGGGTGTCACTAATGGGTTGTAACCCAGCATGGTATACCACATGTATCTGTATTTATGGCACCCTTCTGTATCGCCTTATTTATATGCAATTGTAGTACCAGCAACCACCCCCTCATGCATTAAGGGTATGCGAGTGGTTGTTTTATTGGTATTTTTGCATTTGTGCAACCTCCCCATGCATTACACTGTGGCTTTTCAGCATGCTGGTGTGAACAGGTATTAAGTTAATGTGCAGTTTTTTATCATCTAATTGTTCCCTAGTTGTGGGGTGTGTGAGCTGCTGCTCAGCAATTAGCTGCCTCTTAATTTTTCCCAGGTAGCATATAGGCTAGAGTCGCCTGCTACTGGGTTCAGTCTAGTCCAGTCATTGAGCTGTGAATATGGCCCAAAAATTGTAGTGCTTGAGTAAGTAATGTCCCATTTTTGTGTGTGTTAAGAGAGAATATACAAACATTTCACTGGAATAGATAATGAAGGCAAAAGTTGCTATTAAGGGGCATAATGAGCTCCTCCTACCTTGAGTAATAAATAACCACCCAAATACAAAGCATGTTCAACTGAACATATCTCGGTGTCCTTGTCCGCATAACGCGCATGCCCAGTGTCTACCAATAGACTTTAGACCGGATACATACAGACTTAGCCAATAGAAATCTGCGTATAGAAGTATAGTGGCGCCAGATTCCATCTGGTTTCAGGGCATATGAGCCGAAGAAGCTGGCGCCTGCACAGAGAAACTAGGTAGCATCCTAGGTCTATGAGCTACTGCTGACAACACCTTTAATTTTAGACCTGTGAAAGGGGTCTATTTTGGTTGCTGGCCCCCATTGTGATTCATCAATCTTTGGAGGTGCTGCTTTTACCCCCCCACATTTTTTTTTTAGCTATACCGTGTTTCCCATGAAAATAAGACACCCCCGAAAGTAAGACATAGCAGAGATTTTGCTGAACTCCCTAATATAAGGCATACCTCGAAAATAAGACAAAGCTGAAATCTTTGCTGCAGCTCCCCATACACACAGCTGTCCCTAAGGTTGGGCAGAGAGAAAGGTGTGGGGGGAGGGTGTTCCCCCCCCCCGCTCACCCTGCTATTGTTGTAGAAGAGTTTTGAAGGACCTGTGGAGGGAGGTCATGTGACTGATGTCACCACAGGTCCCAAACATCCCAGGACAGCGTACAAGTAAGTGAGGGATGGAGAGGAGGGGGAGGGGAGAACAGAGCAATGATACTGACACACACACCACACATCTCACAGGATGGCTGATGGGACATGCTGGGACTTCTAGTTCTATAAGGCCCAGCATGTCACATTTGCCATCCTTTGAGATCAGTCACTGCAGCTGCCATAAAATGTCCTATGGTTTGTGACTCTAAACTTTAAGAACACACACACACTATAATTTATTTGTTGAAAAATAAGACATCCCCTGAAAATAAGACAGTGCATCTTTAGAAGCAAAAATGAATATAAAAGATGCTCTCTTATTTTCGGGGAAACAGGGTATATTCAGTGACCCCCCTCAATTTTGTATGTTGCTCTCTGTATGCAGGTTGTAGAAACTGCGAAAAACCACTGTTGCTTAATCATGACTGTTTACCTGGATTCTCCTTGGAATTGTGCACTTTTCACAAGACTGATTATTTTTTTTAATACCAAGACGACGTCTGACTAGTATCTTCATTGATATTGCACAATCAGTATAACAAAGCCCAAAGTTCAGTTACTCTATAGACAGGAACACTTGTATTTTTTCATCATAATCTGATGTCGGAGCTTATGGTGGTAAACAGCAAATTGATCGTGCTTTTTGATACAGAAACCACATTAACGGCAAGCATGTAGAACCAATGTTTTATCATTGCTGTTCTGGTCCCGTGGAACTTCCAGGAAGAACAGAATTCTATTTCAACTTTAGCCATGTATTCTGTTCTATTATGTCAACTGAGTTATCGATTACGTGATTTTTTTTTTTCTTCCTACTTTAATGGTCTTAGGGTATGTTCACACATCGTTTTTGGTTAGGATTTCGGGTCTGTGGTGGATCAGAAAATCGCATCCAAAAACAGCGTCGGTCGGATCCAACAAAATCACACCCTATACTTTATTACAGGGCTCCTGCTGCGTCTTTCGGACCAAGAATTGACATGTCAGTGCTTAGAGCGGATCTGAAAGACATAATAAGAAGCGCATTGGTGATCACTCGTGTGAACGCCGATACGCGTTTTACATTGTGAGCAGTGTAAAATCACACTGCTCATTGTTAGATGCGTGTTCGGGTCCGTCTAGACGGACCCAAACACGCATCCAAAAGCGCATGTTCACACAGAACCAAAACGCCGTGTGAACATACCCTTGTTCTTTTCTATTATCTATTATTAAACTTGTCTTAAGTCAGCAGTGTCTCTCACAACCACAGTAAGGGCATGTCCCCACTGCACGAGTTTTCGGCCGGTTTTTCAGCCGGTTTGCGGTTTTTCAGACCGCCTGAAAAACAGGCCGAAAATTAACACAATTGTGCTCTATGGAAAACCCGTGCAGCAGTCCCTACTGCACGGGTTTTCCGCCCGGCGGTTTTGTCGCCGGCGGACCGGCGACAAAACAGTGAACATGCACAAACTTCCGTCCGGGTTGCGGGCAGAACAAGTGCCTCTCAATGGGAGGGGGGGGGGGCTGTTCTCCGCACATCGCGGAGAAAAGCGATCCCCCCTGCGGCCGTGGGGACGGCCGCAAAACCGGACAAGTACCGGCCGGCAAACCGGCCGGTATTTGTCCACTGCCATGTAAACGGCCCCTAATACACCAGTCATAAAAATACTAACCAAGTGAGGTAAGAACTCTATCCGCATCAGTCTTGCCATCCAGTCTGTATTGTGAATGCCTTACAAGGAAGATGTGGCGAGTAGCTTTTGGCTTGTGCTTATTCATTTTCAAGAGCAGCTCCTCTTCTCCTGTCACACCATTAAGCTTACTTAGATTCACCATAGCTGCTGGCTCCCGACTACAAAATATAACAAAACGATACACCTGCTTTATTAAAAAACAAAACAGACACTTATTAAAAAAAAAAAAAAAAAAAAAAAAGCTATAACAAATACTATAGACCATACTTTTGCACCCCACACAACACATATATGAATGAGAGACAGAGCAAACAGAGACCCCTATAGGCTCCTATTGCTCTGCCGCAGAATAACTTTTTAAATCGGCACCTGTGACAGAGGCCCAAACCGTGATGGAATGAGGTCTTATGAAAGCATGACTATACTTAAAAGGACACTTCCATCAGAGAGAAGGTTTGTTTTGTTGAAAACTGTATTTCTGGAAAACTATTCTGTTTTAAGAATTTTTTTTTTTTATTTATTGCAGTAGTCCATTAAAAATTACATATAAAACTTTGTTATTTTCTAGCTGTACTATTAAAGAGAGAAAACACCTGAATGGCAGGGCAGACGGATCTCAGTTTACTTTTGGTGTCACTTATCTACATGTGGTCTCATTTTAAATATTAGATAATGTTCGCTGGATAAGCCTAGATAAGATTATACGGACAGGGCAATGACCAGAGCAATACATGAAAGGATAAAGGGTTACTTTTCTTTTGTACTGGGAGGTCTCCAGCTTTCTTCACATTTTTCAGGTCCTGCCGATAACACACCTATCAGGCCATACTCGCATGGAAGAGCACCATCAAGACTTCTCATCAAACATGGTAATGTACGGCTTTCTCTGCATCAGTGTATGCACAGTGCAAACTGTCAAACACTGTATATAGTCTGGTAAGCAGGACTTTGTTTCACTTTCAGTTTCTCTTCTTTTTACTCAGAAATGCAGCATCAAATCATATAACCCTATATATCACAGAGCTCAGCATCTCTTCCTCTGTCATATAACCCTATATATCACAGAGCTCAGCATCTCTTCCTCTATCATATAACCTTATATCACAGAGCTCAGCTTCTCTCCTCTATCAGAATATCACAGAGCTCAGCTTCTCTCCTTTATCATATAATCCTATATATCACAGAGCTCAACATCTCTCCCTCAATCACATAACCCTATATATCACAGAACTCAGCTAAGGCTTCTCTCCTTTAACATATAAAATTATATATCACAGAGCTCAGCTTATTTCCTCTATCATATAACTCTATATATCACAGAGCTCAGCTTCTCTTCTCTATCATATATCCTTATATATCACAGAGCCCAGCTTCTCTTCTCTATCATATAACCCTATATATCCCCAAACTCGGCTTCTCTCCCTCTGTCATATAACCCTATATATCACAGAGCTCAGCTTCTCTCCTCTGTCATATAACCCTATATATCACAGATCTCAGCTTCTCTCCTCTGTCATATAACCCTATATATCACAGAGCTCAGCTTCTCACCTCTATCATATAACCCTATATAACACAGAGCTCAGCTTATCACCTCTATCATATAACACAGAGCTCAGCTTCTCACCTCTATCATATAACCCTATATATCACAGAGCTCAGCTTCTCACCTCTATCATATAACCCTATATATCACAGAGCTCAGCTTCTCACCTCTATCATATAACCCTATATATCACAGAGCTCAGCTTCTCACCTCTATCATATAACCCTATATATCACAGAGCTCAGCTCCTCTCACTCTGTCACATCCTGCTCTCAGATAGGGTAGCATAAACCACCTGACAGGTTGGCTTTAGGCCTGGTTGACTCCTGTGTAGAACGGTCCATTTGGAGCCTCTGTCAATGTGTAACGCTATTATTTTTTCTGTTAAAAAAAGGGACTCTGACAAAAATCCACTGTAGTCAATAGGGTCCACCAGTGTCCATTACGCAACAGATTCAGCACCGCCTCAGTAGTGGAGACTCCAAATAAAACCTCCAGTGCAGTTCTGTAAGTCCTTACTTCATGGCTTCACGCCTGCAGCAAACTGAGAGATGGAGACCATGCACAGCTCTCACCATTCTCTTCTATGGGAGCTCCCCCTAAGAATTAGGGTGTGAGAGTCATGCATGTACAACCACCTCTCCATACACTGAGGCCACGGTGACCCCATTCTAGAGATGGCTGCAGGTCCCATGTGACATTCATGGAGTACCCAGGGTCTTAGATGGGAGCCCTCTTGTACCTGTCAGTGATTGCAACTACAGAGCTAAGAAAGCAGCAGGAATAGATACAACAATAGATAGGAAGTTACTAAACTTTCTAGTACACAAGGTCAGCTCTGTACAGCGCTACAGAACAGGTCGGCGCCATACACGTGAACCATAGAGACACTGGAGCCTGGACACTATATAGATCTGTAGCCTTCATAGAAGGAAGCCGCGCTCTGCACATGCCTCTCTCAGCCTATACTACAGCCGGCCAATGCCGACCGCACATACGCACAAGCCGTCTCACCGATCCCAGTTCGGGTCCCATCGCCAGGTTACCGGCGGCGCCGTCACAGCGGAGTCTCCTCCGTCCTTCCCAACTGCTACAGCGGCGAAAAGAGCTGCGGTGGCGGCTGCGGATCCCCCTAGTAGAATTCTACGTAGATACATCCTGAAGACACGAGCGCCTAGACACAACACAAGGCTGCTCTCACGGCTCCGCCTCCTTCAGCCAGCTGCTTTTATGAAGCCAGAAGCATTGTGGGAAATGTAGTTCTGACCTATCCTGGCCTTCAGCCTGCAGATACTGGGATTGGATAATGTTGTGGACGCGGGTATGCTGCGCTGCATGAACAGGGGTCAGATACTCATCAGTAGGTGGTAGCCGTGCACTTCCATTACTACCCGAGCTAGACAGGAGGTGTTCAGTGGCAGCACTGGAGGGTGCTGAGCACCAACTCATTTTATTGGCGCGCATAGGTGCCCAGTAATTAGATGCTGTATTCCGTTTCTTTTCTTCTTTTAATTAAAGAAGTGGTTGTGTGACTATGGCTGGGTTCATACTAGGGGGACATGTATGACAACTGTCTAGGGCTAAGGCTTTCTTCGTTGCCCATAGCAACCAATCACAGCGCCCCTTTCATTTTATATAGTGCTTTGACAATATGAAAGGGGCACTCTGATTGTGGTTGCTATGGGCAACAAAGAAAGTCTTAGACCTAGACAGTTTTCATACATATGGCCATAAGTTTTTACCATACAGTATAGGTACACGTTTTTTCTTTCTTAACGTATGGCTAAAAAACGTATCTAAACGTATACATTCTGGGTGTACTTCATACATTCCAACTTTTGAAAGTAAGAAAGTAGGAGATTTTAAGGGGCGTCCCGCCACAAAATCTGCATGACCACGCCCCACCGTCTTTGTGAGCCACGCCCCCTCAAAAGCCACACACACTCCACCTAACTGTGTAATGGCTCTGGAAGAAAGCTAAATTAGGGTTTTGGCGTCACCCAGCTTCCCTGGACTGTTGGATAGTCTATTCAGCATCTAGGAGAGCTGGGGGATACCGCCAAACTGTGCCCCAATAGGTAGGTATCTCGGTGCCCTATTTGAACCCTGTAGCCAGGTAGTAGCCTCCTGTAGCCAGGTTAATGCCCCCTTCGAGCCAGGTAGTTGTCCCCAATAGCCAGGTAGTTTCCCCAATAGCCCTGTAGATGCTCCTTACCGCCAGGTAGCTCCCCCACTAGCCAGGTAGAGACCACCATTAGCCAGGTAGATGCCCCTCATTAGCCAGGCAGTGCCTATAGCTAATAAAAATAATAAAATCTACTTACCTCACCTGGTTCCCTACAGCTCCGGGGATCTCCTGAGCCGGCAGAAGCTGCCGACCGAGGAGACTGAGCGTCACAGGGGGAGTGAGTACAGCCATGCGTCACACCCCCTGCGACGCTGATCTATATGTACAGCGCTCACCGGGTGCTGTACATACAGTGGAGAAGGCAGGAGGGGAACGATCCCTCCTGCCTCCTCCCTGTACGAGCAGCTGCACGGAGCGTGCAGCTGCTGAGTGACTCAGTGCGGCCGCGGCTGCACAGAGTTAGTGAGGAGAGGCGGGCGGGAGGCCGCCGCCTCTGGCGAGCGGTGCCCGCCTCACCCGCCCGTAGAAACGGCCCAAGTGGCGCCGGAGCATCGTTCTAACGCTATTCCGGCGCCAAATTCATTTTAAATTTAAAGTTTTTATTAACTTTTTCCTTTTAACAATACAAACAATACAGGGACCATAACTGAACCTGAGGCAGGAGGGGAGACCCTGCCAACCATCCTAAGAAATGTATTACTAACCAGGGAGTACCCCGTGCCGTCAGTTGGCACTGGGGGGCTCCACATTGGGGTAGCGTAGAAAACAGGCATGTTACAAAAACAACTCCTAAAAGATATGAAAATACAATGCAAAAGCTATCAACATCCGACTAACAAAGGAACTGAAACCTTCTCTGGTGAGAACAAGAATACTTGCAGGGGAAAAGGACTATGCTAAAAGCAGGTTCTCTGGCTATTAGCTGGGAGGGACCCCGATTGAGGGGTGGGCACCTGTGACCAAGTACATTTTACGCCTATGTGGCCTAGGCCCCCGCAATTTCCTAGGCGGGAGACCCAGTGCAACTGGATCCGGGTCCTGGGCCCCTCTCAAGGCACCAACCTCCGTCCCCCCAGAGACGGGGGGGACCGGAAGGCACGCCACATTCATTTAAAGAACCCCCGCTGCCGGGGCGGGGGGGGGGGGGGGCGCCCCAGGTTACCCCCATTAGCGGGAACCTCCAGCCAAAAACGGGAGTGTTGGCAACTATGGCGTACTTCCATGTTTTCTTTAAACGTACCCTAATGGGATACATTTACAGACATTTGAATCCTTTTTTTTTAAAATAAAAAACGTATACGATTTTAGTGAAAAGTTTGTTCTAGTCACTACAGTTTTGTGATTTGAATAGAATAATGTATACAGTAAACACATGCAAACATATACTAAGTTACTCATTGATTTTTTTTCTATTTTTTTTATTTTTTTTGCAGGACACAAAGACTAAGTTTTTCTGAACCTAAAAAAACAGTATATGGACGTAAAGCGAGTCAAACGTATCAACAAGCAAGTTCTTTTGACTTCAAGTTTCACCATTATAGTCTATGGATACGGCAAGCGATAAGTTACAGTACTGTTTTTGGGTATCAAAATGTATACGTTTGACGTAAGCAATAAACGTTGTGTGAACCGGCCCTAAGGGTATGTTCACACGGAGCGTATCATTGCACTGCAATGCGCCCCGTAATTACGGTAATTCAGACAGGGCCGCCATTAGGGGGTATAGGCAGTACTCCCGTAAGGGGCCCGGCGGTTCTATGAAGCAAGGGGGGGGGCCCACCACCGCTGACGGGTACCGCCCCCTTGCTTCACAGGAATGGTACAGAGAACAGGCCATGGTGTGTGCAGCACCGCTGTGTGCGGCTGGGGCCTGGCGGTGCAGCGCTGCTGAGAGTGGGGGGGGCCGCGCTGCAGGTCCGGTCACAGCTGCGCTGATTGACATGCGCAGAACATGTTCTACTTACTCCTCATGCACGCTGTGACTGAAGCAAGCGGGCCCTATTCTCGCTCTGCCGGCGGGCGAGACGGCTCACTAAATCAGTGAGGCCACACCCCCCCAATGGGCGGGGCTTCACTGATTCAAATTGTCCTGCATCCCACGGTTGGGCAGAAGCCATGCGGACAGAGAGAGAGAGGAGGGCCCCACCTGCCTGCCTTGCTACCTACATGCCCAGTTACCTACCTACCTACCTGCCCAACTGGCTACCTAGTCTGGCTACCTACCTACCCATCTGGCTACCCACCTGCCTGCCCGGTTACCTGCCTGACTACCTATCTACCCGCCTGGCTACCGAACCCAGCTACCTACCCGCATGTCCGGCCACCCGCCCAGCTGGGGGTGGGGTTTGAGGGGGGAAGCCCTAGACACTTCAGCTGTATGGGGCCCTGAAATTTCTGTTGGCGGTCCTGAATTCAGAGCTCTCATAGAGAGCTATGAACTGTGCCCATCATCCACGGCGTACAATACCAGCGTACTGTACGCCGGGAGAGAGAAGTGGCATGTCACTTCTTCCTGGCGTTTACACTCCGGGGATGATAGAAGTGAATGTTCTGCTGCCACCACCTTCCTTCAATAATCAAAAAGGTAAAAAAGTAAATCGGAGGGAAGGACTCCGATATATGCCAATAACATTTACCAGCACTTGCAGGGTTAAACACTATCCCACTGCTCTCCAGCAGTCGCAGGGTTGAAAACACTTTTTCAAGGTTAGGGTATGTTCACATGGTGTGTTTTACTCCATGTAACATACGCTTTTCGATATCTGTTTGGATCCGTCTGTTGAACCCCAAACACGTATCTAATAAATAGCAGTGTGATTTACATTGCTTTTAATATGAAACACGCATCGGCGTTCACACGAGTGATCTGATGCGTGTCTCATTGCGTGTTTCGGATCTGTTACAAGAATTGACATGTTAATTCTTGGTCAGAAAGACACAGCAGGAGCCCTATAATAAACTTTAGGGTGCGATCCTGCTGCAACCAACATGCAGCTGCATGATGGATACGTGTTGGATCTGTTTTAGATCCGATTGCTGCAGCTTTTTTGGATCCGATTTTCGGATCCATCATGGATCCAAAATCGGATCCAAAAACGGCGTGTGAACATACCCTTATGGGCTCTTAGAGTGAACAAGGACTAAACTTATTAAATGTTGTGATTTAATGAAAAAAAGTACAGTGCTGACATAGATACAAAAATACAACAAGGGTATATTCACACGGCGTAATTGTGGAACGTATTTCAGCACGTAACTGCGCTGCAATACGCCCAAAATGTAGCCCGCAATTACGGTAATTCATAGCTCTCATAGAGAGTCATGAATTACATCTGCCTTCCCCAAGGCGTATTAAACACCGAGTGAAAGAAGTGACAGGGGACTAATAGAAGTGAATGAAGCCACCCCCCATGTTTTAGAAGTACACACTGGCCAGTGTACAACACTGCCACGCATACAATACGCCATGTGAACATGACCTTAAATTACATACATACTTAGCAATCAGTTATGAAAATAAAAGGGAATAAAATCACAGAAAACTTCCTATTTTTTAAGGATATAATCTTCTGTTCCTTTGCAGAGTGCTATGGAACGCAGTACCAGCCAGACTGTGAAGCAAGAACTTCTCTTGGGGAACAGATTTTATACCCCTCATGCTGGGTACAGGTCACCGCTAAACCTTGGCTAATTAGGGTAAAAGCTGATAGCTGACTGGCCAGAAATATTATAAGGTGGGCCGGACAAGTCATTCTTAACCCCTTACTGCCGCAGCCAGTTTTGACCTTCCTGACAGAGCCCCAGTTTTGAAATCTGACATGTGACATTTTATGTGAGAATAACTTTTTTTTTTTCAAATTCAAAAAATTGGTTTTATTGAAAGATAAACAGTTTCAATCAGCATTGGAAAACATTCTATTAACATACAAATTAAGCTGCAATCAATGTTACAAAGTATAAGATAGTTTTCAAATAGTAAGAACGCATACTAGTGTTAGCTGTAAAGATAGAGCAACAAAGATACAGTGACATATCCTAATCAAAGCATTATCAGCTAAGGGTTCATGTACAAATAGAACAAGGCTGGGGACTGCATATTTTACAGACATGGTCACTAGGACCTCTTCGTAGCGTAAACCAAAACTGACACAACATAGTTGTTGAACAGTTGCAATCCTAACTTCAGGACTACTAAAGAGAAAGAAAAAAAAAAAAAAAAGGAACAAGAAAAAAGAAAAGAAAAAAGGGTCTCCAGCCGATCCCCGCCCACCCCATAGTCCGCTCCCAGATCAACGCATCTAATTGACAAGCCCCCTACAGGTGCCCCCCAACCACGAGGGGATAACGATCCTCCGACAGAAGATAAACACTCATCCCAGGTCCGTAGTGCTTCGTATTTTGTGAAAGTGAATCACAGGGAATTCCTCCATACGTTGCAGTGTGTGGATTTCCCTGAGCCAGGAAGACACAGACGGGCTAGAAGTGGACAGCCATAAGGGGGGGAAATTACTATTTTTTGCTGCCAAATCAGAATCGCAGGACATGGTTTTGAGGGAAGTGATTGGTAGGGGGATTCAAAGAGAAACAAAGAGGCCGGGCCCATTCCTTTTCCCTAAACCTGTTATGTCATGAATGAGGCCCAAGGGACGCTCCTCCAAAAGGGTTGAAGAGTGGGGCAGCTCCACCAAATATGCGTTAGCGTTCCTATGCCCTGCTTTGCAGCGCCAGCATATTTTGGGACACTGCCGGTTTGATGGAGTGCAGGAGAGCGGGGACTTATACCAACGGGTAATTAATTTGTATTTTAGTTCTTGGCCCTGGTAGAGATGGAGGATTTGTGTGTTAGGAAAAAGGTCCTTTCCCATTCTTCCGTTGAGCGTTCCCTTCCCAACTCCCTCTCCCAAGTCTTTTGAAAGGGGAATTTATCCCCATCTGTTGGAGTCAGTAGCCCATATATCTTTGAGAGTGCACGCCTCCCCGGGAACTCCTTCAAACACCACGTCTCGAATGTCGAGTGCGATCTGTGGAGATCTAACGCAGCTTTATTGGTAAGAATAAAAGCTTTGCATTGGTAATACTGAATCATCGAAAAAGTAGGTAGCCCCTGTATCACCTATCGGGTCGTGATAAGGTTTCAGTGAGTCTGGGAAGCACACTGCCAAAGATTTGTGTCTGGTTTCCCCCTACCCCACAAGCGAGTGATAGCCTGTGCAGGTTGATCCGGACTCCCAGGGTTGCCCACAATGGGCGTGAGTTGACCGCCTGGTCTAAATAGGGACATCTTAGAAGGATAAGCTCTGCAGAGCAAGACCGAAGTACGGGCTACTAGTGGAACCTTGTTTAGGAGCCTTTTTGGCAGGTGTCTAGGTGTCAGCCATGGTAAAGCTGCCGTAGGGTCTCCAACATCACGCCTCAAACTGTGCCCAGAGTTTCAAATGGCTTGGGGAAAGCGTCCAACGTGCGAACCATGACTGAAGGCCAGATAGTAGAGGAGGAAATCGGGAAAGTGGCAAGCCCTCCCTCCACTTTAGGTCTCATAAGTATTGAGCGGGGCCACTCTGGATGTTTTGCGTGCCCATACAAATTCTGAAACTAGTTTGTGAAAGGGTCGTGAAGAAGTTTTTTTCCGGGCAAAATCGGAGGGTTTGAAATAAATATAAGAGACGAGGGAGGATATTCATTTTAAACAATATTTATGCGTCCAATCCGGAAAAGTCCCTTTTTTTCCCATTTTAACAAGTCTTTGGGCCAAATTGCTGAAAGCAGTGGGCAAATTTTAAGTTCGAAAGTTTTTTCAGGGTCGCAGATTCTAACACCTAGGTAAGGTGAAAGAAGTTGCTGTCCATGTGAATGGGAAGGCCGTTTTTAAGTGTCTTAAGGTGCGGCCCGGGAAAGATTGAGGCCTAACCCAACACTCTTCGACATGTTTAACCTTGTGGTTGCTAAGGGAGCCAAAGTCTTGCAGTGATCGAAGCACAGCTCCCGAGAGAGTCTGATGGATTAGAGAGATATAGAAGCAGGTCATCGCAAACGCTGAGCATTTTATTGGGGTTAGCAACTTAAAACACCCGAAATGGAGCTATCTAATCTCAGGGCCTGCATTAGATGTTCCATAACTAAAACATAGAGTAACGGGGAAAGGGGACATCCCTGTCTGGTGCAATGCCAAACTGAAACGGGGTGGAGAGAGACCCCATTTATTTCGAATCTGTGCTTGTGGGGATTTATAAAGCGCAAATATCCTGTTCATCATTCCCGGGACCCAATCCGATTCGCTCCAGTACCCCCCCATGAAGGACCAGTTAACCGTCAAAGGCCTTTTTTCAGCGTCAAAGGGAAAAAGACACAGGGATTTTAGAGGCCCTAATATGTTGAATAAGAGAAAAAGTCTTCAGAGTATTATCTCTCGCCCTCGGGAGGGGACAATCCAACCTGATCAAGGTTGATAAGAGAGCCTAACAAAGGACTGAGTCGCATTGCGATCAGCTTGGCAAAAAGTTTTTGCGTCGGAAATTAATGAGGGGAAATAGGCGTAGCTCTGGCATAAACCGGGTCTTGCCTTCTTTGGGATCACCTTTGATGAATGCTTTAGGAAAGCCGGACAAAGTGGGAGCCCGATGACACCTGTTTAAACGCCTAAGAAGAGGGGCTGACAGACTGTCTTTCAGGCTTTGTAAAAAGTGTGACGTGTACCCGTCAGGGCCTGGACTCTTCCCCGCTGGGAGAGCCGAGACAGCTCTACCAAGTTTCCTCCATTGTAAAAGGATCCGCCAGAGAGGCGAGAGACTGAGGGTCAAGGCGAGGAAGAGCCATGCGTGAGAGATAGGCCTGAAGGGTTTTGTGATACGCCTCCAAGTCTAAAGGGGTCCCAGGGGGAGCAAGATTGTAGAGTTCCGTGTAATAGGTGTTAAAGACTTTTAGTATTTCTCAGTTATGTGTACTAATTTGGCCTTTTGCATTCTTAATAGACGAAACAAATAGGGAGGCCCCTTCCCTCGCGGAGCGCCCGGGGCCAAGAACCGTCCCGGCTTGTTGCACCGGGTATAAAATGGGGCCGGCGCAAATTTGACGGTATCTCTGTTGTTGCGATCTAAATAAACGGCGTATCCATTGCCGATTTTGCATCAGGTCTCTCAAGTTCGGCCTCAAAAACTCGGAGCTTATGTTGTGGGGACCCCTTGAAGTTCAAAGCGCAGAGAAGGGCCTGTAGTTTGCCGGACCTCTCACGTTTCAGCCTGGCCCCGTGTTTAATGAGGACACCTCTCAAGACACACTTAAGTGCTTCCCATTGGGTCAGTGAAGGTGTAGGGTCATCGGCGTGTGTAGAGCAATATATTTCCGTCGTACTGGTGAGTTCTGAAAGGCAGAGGGAGTCCGAAAGGAGAGATTCATTTAGCTTCCAGGAGAAAACCGGGTTCTGCTACTATGCGGAGACGAAAATCGCAGTGAATCGGAGCGTGGTCGGAGTGCAAAATATTTCCGATTGAGGCACGGCAAACAGAAGTTAGTAGCGAGTGGTGTGGGAGGATGTAATCGATACGACTGTAAGAGCCGTGAGGGAACGAAAAAAAAGTGTAGTCCCGCTCCTCTGGGTGCAGCAGTCTCCATACGTCCACCAGCTGCATATTGTGAATCATTTTTCGGATCCTATTATGTGTCCATAAGGGCAGGAAAGACCGGCCTGAGGAGGTGTCTTGTGTGGGGTTTAGGGTGATGTTGAAATCGCCACATAGTATAATTTTGCCTTGGGCGAAATATGTAAGGCTATCTAAGAAATTGGAGAAAAACGAGAGCTGTCCGGTATTAGGGGCGTAAATATTTGCAATCGTGAACACGTGGCCCTTAAAAATTACATTGACAAAGAGAGTTCTTGCATCTTCATCAGAGTGGACTTCCGGGATCTGGACCGGCAAGGTTTTATGAAAAGAATGGCAACCCCTTTCGTTTTGGCAAGAGGATTACTGCTAGGCACCAGACAGGGAAGGGAAATCTGTTACGAGGTTCTGAACAATGTGAACTTAACAGTGGGTCTCCTGTAGACAGACAATATGGGATCTTTGTTATAGACTATAAAGGAATCTGAAGCGCTTCTTCGGGGACATTAAATCCCTTCACAATGAGGGAAGTTACTCGAAGGCAGCCATTAGGAGGCAATGTAAAAAGTCCCCCAGAAGGTGAGTCCGAGAAGAGAGACCGGCGGCGGGGCGGGGGTCGACCGGAGAAGATCAAAATTAGCAAATTTTAACCATAACAACTCGGTTAACGAAACAGGCCTATAAAAATCAGGCCGAGATTCTGTAGAAATGAGAAGTAATACTTCGAAGGCCACAACAGTACTAGACAAGGGCCCTTTGACCTTGGGGGGGCAGGTAAAATTACTTATCCAAAGTAGTAAGAACCGGAACGGTGAGGTAAACACAATATCATGGGACAGAGGCGTCCAGGGCGTAAGTTTTCAACTGGCGGGTTTTTGGGGTGGTGTGTCCACGCCCCAATAAAGGGACGGAACCAAAACCCCAACCGTGGGCAGTGAAAAAGCCATTCAACACAGCAATATACTATATACTTCACAGTCTCCCATTATCATAATGGCTATAAAAGACTTTGACACAGCTGTAAGTCATGCGTGGGTACATCAGAGAAATAAAGAAAGATACGAGGGAAAGAAGGGAGGAAAACAAAAAAAAAACAAAAAGGGAGGGGGGAGGAAGAGTGGGGGGGCAGGGAAATAGGGGAGAGAGGAGGAGAAAAGAAAAGAGGGAAGAGGGATTTGAAAAGAGGAGGGGGAAAGAGAAGAAAACAAAAACAAAGGATCACACAAATTCCAGGCATGATCGGAGCTCTGGTCTCATCATGGAAACATTAAGGCAAGGGGGACAACAATTTTCCTCAGACAAGGAAGCAGAGGGAGGGAGAAACAAGCAAGAGATTTCTAGCAATTAAGCTTAAACCTATCTTAAGGAGCATCAGTCCCGTGATCACGGTGAGGATGTCGCTTAGGTGGAGAGCGTTCCAAGCTACTCGGGCGGCGCCGAGGTCGCTGAGATTTCGGGTCCACGGGTCTAGAAAAGCGGGGTTGCAGGTCCTGAGTAAGTTCCAACTGAGTAGATGGGTCCATTAGCATAGCTGCAGGTGGTCCCGGGAGGTTTTACCTCAGGGAGCTCAGAGCTGAAAGAAAACTTGGGAGGTCCGCCAGAGATCGGAAGTGAAGAAGTTTTGGGCTTTATGACGGGGCCGCACCGAGAATGGGAAGCCCCATCTGTAGGGGATATCCCTTGCTTGGAGAAGAGCCAGGAGCGGCTTAACCGCTGCACGCAGTCGGAGAGTTCTTCTGGAGAGGTCCGGGAAGAGGTGCAACGTTGTACCCTCAAAGTCCACTTTTTGCATGATGCGGGCTTTCCGCATTATTTCTTCCTTCAAAGTGAAGTGGTGAATGCGAAGCAACGATGTCCCAAGGCTTCATGGGATCTGGACTTGGGGGTCGGAGTGCCCTATGGGCCCGATCGAAGGCAATCACTGTTCCTCCTGGCCTGCCCAGGATGAAGTTAAACCCCCTTCGTAAGTTGTTGGGTGTCAGTTCTGGGGCCCCCTTGACCGTTTCCGGGAGCCCCGCACTCTTATGTTGTTTCTTCTATTGCGGTTTTCTAGATCATCTATGTGGCTGATGAGGGAAGTATAACGGTCATGATGCTCGGTGATAGAAGACTGCAAGGCTGAAATCTCGGTCTTTGTGGATGCCTGGGAAGCCTCTAGCTTTTGGACCCGTTCTTGAAGGACAACGATGTCGGATTTAACAGGGGCTAAGTCTTGCCTCCAGGTACGTCGCATGTCAAGCGCCATTTGATGCATGTCAGATTTGGTGGGAAGTAGCGACAGTAGCGCTCGGAGCTCCGGATGGGCCGCAAGAGTGTGGATCGCTTCCTCCGGCGGGGGGAGGCTTATTGTTTGGGAGTGATCTTGAGGGTTGTCCCGGCAATAGGCAGAAGTCTCGGCTGGAGCGGGGGGGTCTGGTGGCATGGCAAGCGGGGCTTCCACCCCATGTGGGTGAGCTTGAATTGGAGTGCCATGACGGGCTGAACTGCTCAGCTGTCTGTTGCATAGAGCTGCTTTCGGTGACAATATTCACTGAATCCGCGACGTGCGGTCTCCCTGCAAGTTCTTGTGGCCCCGGAGTACTGGCGGGGGAGCCCGTAGGTGTTGTCAGGGCCCCCATGGGAGTAGAAATGAAGGGCAACTGTGGGTGGTAGAGAGTTAACAAAGGCATTGTCCCAGAGGTCACCATGGCTCCTGAGGGAGTGTGGACGTAGTCCTTGGCAAATATTACAGCTTCCGCTGTGGCTGGTATGTGTTGCTGCAGTGTCTCCGTCTGTGATAACTCCAGTGATGGTGGAGTATTACGCTCTGTAGCGGAGGGGGATTGATGGAGATCCTCGGCCTCAGGCCCTGGATCCTCAGCAGCCCAATTGATTAAAGAGTTTTGCCTGGATGTGGCATCAGGACTAGCCACAGGCAGGAGTAATGGAGCAGGGGTGATCGCCGCCATTTTAAGATGCGGAGGGATGGAGTGTCTCTCAGCGGTGGCGTGATGGCGGCTGTCAGCTGCGGGAGCTTCCGCTGGCTTTGTGCAGTTGCAATGCTGCGCTATACACCCACCTTGTGTCGTGGTGTCTGCGTTCTGCGGGCAGCCACTGTGGGAACTCCATGGGCCCGTCGGGTCCCGCTCCTTCTCCCGCTCCAAGGACGCCGGCTGCAATGTCGGCGCGGCACTTTCCCGCTGCTCCCGCGGCAGCTGCGGTGCAGCGCTTCTTCCCGCTGAAGGGCCGGTCAGAGCCGGTAAGTGACGGTTATCCGATCGCGGCTGCTGCGGCGTAGAGTCAGCTGGCCTCAGCGCCGGAGCGGTCCGCAGTGTTTTCTTTCCCCTGCGCTGGGAGGAAGGCGGGCAAGATGGCGCCTCTGCGCCCGGAGCGCGGGTACTTTGCGGGTCCCCCACAAGGTCCGATAGCGGAGAGAAATAGTAAGAGATAGAAATTTCTTCTCCCATGGCGTCCCTGGAAGCTTTAGCAGCCCTTTTCGCTCTCTTGCTGCCCATGATTCAAGCTGGAAGAGGCTAAGTTATCAGGCCCTGGACGGAGCTCTCTGTAAACACTTCCGTGCACCTCACATGTCCGGACACGCCCCCCGAGAATAACTTTTTAACACTTTTACTTATCCATGTAATTCAGAGATTGTTTTCTCATGACACATTGTGCTTTAAGGAAGTAAGAAATTCTGGTTCAAACAATCCTTGTTTATTTTTGAAAAATATCAAAATATTGTGAAAAATTTGCCATTTTCAAACTTCAAAAATTTCTGCATGTAAGACAGTTATTCCCCTCAAAATATTTTATAACTAGGAGCTACCATATGTGTACTGTTGGTTTGCATCATTCTTAAATGTCCTATTTTTTACGACATTAGAGGGCTTAGAAATTTAGTAGTCATTATTCACATTTTGAAGAAAATTTGCAATATACATTTTTTTAGGGACCAGTCCAGTTCTGACGTGGCTTTTAGGGGCTGCATGTTAGATACCCCCATAGATGACTTCATGTAAGAAACTACATCCCCTAAAGTATTTATAACAGTGTTTAGGACGTTTGTTAAGCCTTTAGGTATTTCACAGAAATTAAAGCAAAGTGAAGATGAAATTTAAAAATTTCACTTTTCTTTGCAGATTTTCAGTTTTTATACATTATCCACAGGAACACGGTATATGTGACCAGGGAAATGCTACATAATATTGATTACCCAGATTCTACTGTTTTCAGAGATATCCCATATGTGGCCCTAGTGCGCTATTTGGCTCAACCACAATCCTCAGAGTAGGAGGAGCACCTATCGGACTCTGGGGTCTCAATTTCAATACGATTTTATTTAGGCGCCATTTCAGGTTTGTGGACAATCTAAGGTGCTAAAACTTAATAGTGTGGTGATTAAATTGACCCCACAGGTGTTTCACAATTTTTTTTAGCTTTAGGCTGTGAAAATGAAACATTTTTTTTTCCAACAATCTGCAATTTTAGCTGAAAATGTTTCATTTTTAAAAGGAGTCCTGGAAAAAAAGCATCTAAAATTTTGTTATGCAATTTCTTCCAAGTTCAGCAATATTCTATATATGTGTATAAACTGCTGTTTGGGCGTATGGCAGGCTGTGCAAGGGAGGGAGCACTATTTGGCTTTTGGAATGCAGATTTTGGTGGGTACCATGTCTCATTTGCAGAGCCTCCAAAGTACCAGAACAGGTGAAACCTTCCAGAAGTTACCCTATTTTGGATTCAACACCCCTCATGGATCTCATCTAGGCTTGTATTGTGTATTTTGGGCGCACTGGTGTTCCATCTTTTTTTTAGCATTGGGCCATGAAAATGGAGGGGGAGGGGGAACGCAGTAGCATTTTGGGCTTCAATTTTACAGTGTTCGCCTTTTCTATGCGGTTGGCACAATTACAGTGATATAAATTTTATATAGTTTTTATGTTTTATTACTTTTATTAATTTTTACACAATAGATGCATTTATAAAAAAAATTGCATTTTTATGTCGTCATAGTCTGAAAGCCATAATTTTTTTATTTTTCTGTACACAGAGCTGATCATGGGCTTGTTTTTTGTGGGATGAGTTGACGTTTTTATTGGTACCATAATGAGGTGCATATAACGCTTTGACCACTTTTTATTAAGGTTTTTGTGAGGCATTTTGAACAAAATACAGCAATCCAGGTACTGTTTTTTATTTATATTTTTAACAGCGGTCACCGTGCAGTATAAATTACATCCTAGCTTTATTCAGCAGGTCGATACGATTACAGTGATACCCAATTTGTATTTTTTTTATGTTTTACTGCTTTTACACAATAAAAACACTTTTATTCAAAAACAAAAACACGGTTTTGCATCGCCATAGCCTGAGATCCATAACTTTTTATTTTTCTGTGCACAGCGATGTGTAGGAGCTTGTTTTTTGTGGGATGAGTTGATGTTTTTATTGGTATAATTTTTTGGGGGGACAAGGCTGTTTGATCGTTTTTTTGGGGAAAGCAGGGTGAAGAAAATACTGCAATCCTAGTAGTGTTTTTAATGTTATTATTAACAGGGCTCACTGTGTAGTATACGTGACAAGTTAGTTTTACTCCCTGGGTCAAAACGATTATGGTGATACCCAATTTGTGTAGTTTTTTTAAAAAAATTTTGAAGCACTTAAAAAAAAAAAAGTGTTTTTATTGTGTAAAGCCATAGCCGTAACTTTTTTATTTTTCCGTATACAGAGCTGTGTAAGGGCTTTTTTAAGGCTGTTTTAATTGGCACCACCTTATATGAGTTTTTGATCGCTTTTTATTCCATTTTATGTGCTGTGAGATGAACAAAAATAACCGTCGGAGATTTGTATCACTCACTGATACAATAGAGATCAGTAAAGAGCAGAACTGCTCTGTACTGGTCTCTATGGCAACTGTCAGTCACCATGCCCGGCAATGCCCGCTATGCATTGCGGGGCATGGTGATGTCACAGGCAGCCCATGTTATAACATACATGTTTTGTCGTAAGATCAAACACAGTGTTCACTAAGCTTTAGCCTGCATTCACATCACGTTTCTGGCATCCGTTTAATGTATACTCCATGCTGCATGCATTAAACAGAGACCTCTGACAGATGACACAAAGGGACCTCTGTCACCTATATGCTCCCATTGTAAAGAAAAAAATGTCTGTGTTTAACCCCTTACCGATCTATGATGTAGTCATATTGTCGGTGCGGAGCTTTGTAGCAGGATCACAGCGCAATCCCGCTACACAGCCGCCTGGTGTTAGCTGCTAAATGCATCACACGCTGTTTAACCCAAAGATTGGCACGGCGTTTAAATTAATGAGAAATGGTGCCGCGTACTGTTCCTCACTCCGATTGGGACACCCGCGGCGAAATCACGGGGTTCCGATCAGTGAACATGGTAGCTGGAAGCCTTGTGCAGGCTTCCATCGCTGCCATGTTTTCGATTTCCCCACTTCCGGCCCCAGGCAGGAAGTGGGGAAACCGCCATCTTTGTACACCCTAATGCATTGTCTACACAATGCATTATGTTTTAGAAACAATCATGCCTCCTAGTGGTGAAGAGCCCTAGGGGGACTCGAAGTTAAAGTTAAAAAAAAAAAGTTTTAAAGTGTAAAAAAATATTAAAAGTTCAAATCACCTCTCTTTTGCCATTTTACAAATAAAAAAAAAAATAAAATAAAAAAGTTACAGATATTTGGTATCGCCGCATCCGAAAAAGTCTGATCTATTAAAATATCACATCATTTATCCCGTACGCTGAACTCTTTAAAAGAAAAAAATTCCAAATGCCAAAATTGCGTTTTTGGGGGGTCATTTCATGTCTCATAAAAATTGGAATAAATGTAATCAAAAAAGTCGCATGCATTCCAAACTGCTACCAGAAAATGCCCCCTCACTCAAGTCCATAGGTGCTAGTACAAAAAAGTTATTGGTCGCAGAAAATGGCGCAAATTTCAAAAATAGAAAATGTTTGGAATTTTTTTACGCTACCAAAACATAATGGGAACCATACATGTTTTGTATTGCCGGATTCGTATCAACCTGTAGAATACAGATAACACATCATTTTTACCAAAGGTTGAACGCCATAAAACTCCCGCAAACATGGCGCAAAAACTTTTTTTTCACATTTTGCCCCACTTAGAATTTTTTTGCGGTTTCCCAGTATATTCTATAGTTCAGTGAATAACACCATTAGAAAGTACATCTTGTCCCGCAAAATAAAAGCCCTCATAAGTCTATATAGGTGGAAAAATAAAAAAAAGTAATGTCTGTGGGAAGGCGGGGAGGGAAAAATGAACGTCAGAAAAAAAAAAATATGCCTCGGCATTAATTGGTTAAGCGGTGTTTTTTCCAATGTTATGCCTGGATATGTTTTGGAGTAGAAACATAGACCATGATAAATGTACACAAACGCATGCATTTCTATGTATACATCACTGTTATTTAAAATGTAAACATGGCATACGTTTGTGTATGTTTACATCCGTTTATGTATTGAGAAAGCATTTACTTTTTTAAACTTTGGCAATAATTTTGCATGATGCAATAGAAAAAGAATGTAAAAACGTTTACATTAAACGTATGCATTTACGTTTGCATACGTCAGTCATAGAAGCAAACGTATTTGTCTTTTTGTGGGACACAAAAGCGTTGTAGACTATGCTTTTATGTGCATCTCCAAATGCAAGCTATGTCAAATGGAGTCAAAAGTATGCACTATGACTAGACATTTCTACCATTGTACTCAATGGATACGTAAAATTATGCATTTGAATACTGTTTTGTACCATCCAAATGTATACGTTTAATGTATCAGCAAAACACTGTGTGAACCCAGCCTAACATATATACTTCTTTTTCTGAATATCGCAGACTCCTCCACTATTCCATTTTTTCCCCCTGTCAAATAGACAGTCTGTACACCAGCCAAACAGAGGCCAAAAGGACACCTTTTTAGCCTCCGTCAGGCCATTTAATCCTATGGATACATTTAGCGTATATGTGGGGAGCTTTCCTGGCATATATGATAAACGTACACCATAAAAGTGATAAGTACCTAGCCTAGAAAGTAAGCTGCATAGTAGAACAAAAAAATGTCGGCATTGTCCCCGGTCTCTGTTTACCTCCTGTTCTGCAGTCGGCACATGACTGTTGCAGCCAATCAGTGACCTCAGTGGTCACGTACCATTCCTTTGACATCACTGCTCAGGACATGCATGACTTGTGGGTAGTGATGTTCAAGGAATGGCATGTGCCCACTGAAGTCACTGATTGGCTACAATAATCACGCACAGACCACAGAACAGGAGGTAAACAGAGGCTGGGGGACCTAGCCGGAAGCTTAAGGGCTAGAATGAGAGCAAAGTGCAAAGCGGAGTATAGTTCTTTTTTATTTTTTTTAATTCAGACAGACAATCTCTTTTGAAATAAAGCTGGGTTCACAAGTAGTGTAACTCAATGCATGCATGTGTTTCTCAACAGCATTGAAAAAATTGTATTTCTTAATCTTTTGGATGTTTGTCACACTTAAATGTTTCAGATCACCAAACAAATTTAAAATATTAGACAAAAACAACACAAGTAAACATAAAATGCAGTTTTCTTAAATGAAGGTCTTTATTATTTAGGGAAATGTAAATCAAAAACTACAGTGCCTTGTGTGAAAAAAGTAATTGCCCCCTAAACTGAATAACTTGTTTAGCCACCCTTAGCAGCAACAACTGCAATCAAGCATTTGCGATAACTGCTAACGAGTCTTCTACAATGCTCTTGAGGAATTTTGGCGCACTCATCTTTGCAGAATTGTTGTAATTCACCCACATTGGAGGGTTTCCGAGTATGAACCGCTTTTTTTAAGGTCATGCCACAGCATCTCAATTGGATTGCGGTCAGGACTTAGAGTAGGCCACTCCAAAGTCTTAATTTTTTTCTCCTTAAGTCATTCAGAGGTGAACTTGCTGGTGTGTTTTAGATCATTGCCCTGCTGCATAACCCAAGTGCGCTTCAGGAAAGAAATTGTGTTCGGTCAGCTCGCAGGAACCATCAGAGTGAGGGTGCATGGCTAACCCGGAGGTCACGGGCATGTGTCCAAAAAACGTAGTTGTGATCAGCACCAAAACGATAAAAAGTATTTTATTTCAAACTAATTTAAAAAAGAAAATAATATGCTATGACTAAGGGTGGCATTACCCAAAACGTGTCAGCTTGCTCTGACCACAATGTTCCTTTTTTAAATCAGTTTGAAATGAAATATTGACTTTTATCGTTTTGGTGCCGACTACAACTATGTTTTTTGGACAAGAGGGCTTCAGCGTGAGGTCACAAACAGATGGCTTGATATTCTCTTTCAGGATTTGTTGGTAGACAGCAGAATTCATAGTTCCATTTATCACAGCAAGTCCTCCAGGTCCTGAAGCAGCAAAACAGCCCCAGACCGTTACACTAACACCACCATGTTTTTCTGTTGGTATGATGTTCCTTTCCTAAAAGCAGTGTTGCTTCTACACCAGATGTAATGGGATTTATACTTTCCAAAAAGTTAATCTTTTGTCTCGTCTGTCCACAGAATCTTGTCCCAAAAGTCTTGGGGATCATCAAGATGTTTTCTGGTAAAACTGAGATGAGCCTTTATGTTCTCTTTGCTCAGCATTGGTTTTCGTCTTGCAACTCTGCCATGCAGACCATTTTTACACAGTCTCTTTTTTATGGTGGAGTCATGAACACCGACCTTAACTGAGGAAAGTAAGGCCTGCAGTTCTTTGAATGTTGTTGGGTGTTTTGTGACCATTTGGATGAATCATTGATGCACGCTGGGGGTAATTTTTTCCCCCGGCCACTCCTGGGAAGGTTCAACACAGTTCCATATTTTCTCCATTTGTGGATAATGGATCTCACTGTGGTTTTCTTGAGTCCCAAAGCTTAAGAGATGGCTTTATGACCTTTTCCAGTCAGACATTTAAATGACTTTGTTTCTCATTTGTTCCTGAATTTCTTTGGCTCTCCCCATGATGTCTAGCTTCTAAGGATCTTTAGGTCTATTTCAATTTGTCAGGCAGGTCCTATTTAACTACTTCCTTGCTTGAGAAAAGGTGTGGCAGTAATCAGACTTTACCCTGGAGAACGAAGTCTGAACCTCAAGATCTTCGGATAGATTACTTACAACATGGGATACTCTGATGTGAATACCATAACAATTTAAAACAATGCAAAAATAGCAGACTCCTGCTCCCTCTTAGTAAAAGGACATTATGTAGCTAGATAGATGGATTTTCAATCAGTTGGAGAAACAAATAATTTTATGTTTTTCCTTGTGTTCCCATGAAAGCTGTAGACAAACAGGACAGAGGTCAAGGCAAAACGGTTATCCAGCCATCCTGGGGATGGTTTTGTCTCGTATTATCATTACTGAGAGGTAAATTCTGAAGAGCTGATATCACAGAAAGGCATGGAAGGTTAAAGGGGTTTCCTCAATGCAATGATTAGCTTTTTACTTGTAGGGAAAGGTAAATGAACATACAAAAACAAATATACGACGAAATAGGCTTCTCAGCTTTCTCCACTTCTCAGCTGCATAGTTCTTGCAGTCCCATGTAAATGTCCTTAGTAGGCAGTTACCCAGGCCCACGGCTTCCAAGCCTCCATACACTCCAAGATATATGAAAAATACGAACCAGCGTATACTAAAGGACATTTTCTTTATTGGAAAATTCTGTACATACAGGTGATGCACTAAAACAGGCAGGTAAATGCAGACGTTTCAGCCAGCACTCTGTCCATGTTCACAGCGTATGAATCTACCTGTCTGTTTTACAGCATTACCTGTATGTACAGAATTTTTTTTAAAAGAAAACGCCCTTTAGTATATACTGGTCCATGTTTTTCATTTATCTTAAAGGTAAATGAAGACTGTTACCAATTTATTGCTTTGTTGATTTTGCTTTGGTCAGAAGATAAAGATTTTATCTCCACATAGAGCATACAGGTTCCTGGTAACAACCATCTTTCCCTGCTAAAAACTTTAAATCAATGGAACATAATCCTATACCATCTTGGGATTTATCACTTATTTTTAAAGCTTTAAAAAGGTCCATCTTTTGTACCCATGATTAATTCTAAGCAACCCTGGCACCAGACAAACTATGGTAAGCTTCTAGAATTATAGAGCGGCACTGGAAGGAAACCCACTCTAATAAAGTCTTTATACATACAAAAAAGTCTCCACTTACTTCTGTCAAATAGGAATTATCCTACATAGTGTTTCTCTCTAAAGAGGAACATTACCCTTTTTGAGCCATGTTTAGAGCCTCTCAATCAGTCAATCCATACTCTACTTAGCACTGATGAGGGGGAAACACTCTCTAAATCAGCCAACCAGTACCCTACTCTGCATCGATGAGGGACAAACACCCCAAAACACCCTGTCTGCAGATGAGTATCTTGTTTGGCCTTACTCCCAGTTATTATGCAGGGCTCAGTGAGTCAGATGCAACTTGAGGCATTCTACATTCAATAGGTGGCACAGAGTCCTAGCTCTTTTCCCTGCTTTCCAAACATATTTAAATTTCAGTGGAGAGACCATAGCATATAGGTCTCCACAAACTTTCATGGTGCCTCTCCCTAATGACTTACATTATCCCTTTTTTAGCTGCTAAGAAGTCACAAGAGGCTAGCATAAGGACCCATGTTGGTGTATTCACATAAAATGAGCAGTTTTCTAAACAAGTAGTGTGTCATGTTGCTAGATTGTGTAGCCTGAGCATTGCAATCTATAATTTGACTAGCTACAGTGTCAGCAGTCAAAGGGTATGTTCACACGGTTTATTTGGGCGTATTGCGCTTTATACGCGAGATGCGCGCCGTAATTACAGTAATCCATAGCTCTCATAGTCGTCCCCCCGCGATTACAATACGATCGTATTGTACGCCTGGGGGGAGAATGGACATGTCAATTGTTAGCAGCGATTACACGCCGCTAACAATGCACGTCAATGGGCCCGGCGGACTGCCGTCCCCCCGTGCTTTGGAAATACACGCTGATCAGCGCATGCTTCCAAAATACCCAGCGTATTGCGCCGCAATACACCGTGTTGACATACCCAAAGACAGAAAGTTGAGAGACACTTGGCTTTGAGCTACTGTAGTAATGACTGAAGCTGCAGCCTGTGAGGACTTGCTGATTGGGCTGTGAATGAGAATGTGTGCTACACAATTCCCACCGGTAGCAGACACAGAGAAAGACGACCGCTGCATTGTAGACATCGGGGCACATTCTGATACAATTTGCGCCAAAATACTGGCGTACGCGCTTTTATGCCACATTTATTATATGTATTAGACAGTGTCTAGACGCTTCTGTGCTGCCTCCATTAAAAGGGATGGAAAGAGCTTGGGCAGCATTGGGTGCCAAAAAAGACGCCAACTTTTTCTCACAATTGATGGCGCAAATTAAACCCACTAATGGTGTAAACTTAAAGAGTACCTATCACCTCCATACAAACACAGAAAAATTGATAGAAGATGAAATTATAAGACTTTTCTCAAATACATGTCATTAGCAATCTAGAGGATTTCCCTCAGTTTTACAGGGAAACAGGTTTTACTTTCACTTTGTAACTCAAGAGATCCTTATCAATCTGTTGGGAGATACCAACTGTGCAGGGGGAGCGGAGGGCACACCTGCTTGTCATCTGAGTCTCACTACATACAGTACAGCAGGCACAGCACACTAAGGCTATGTCTACACTGTAGTAGACAAAAAACGACCTGCAAGCCAAATACTAAAAACTGAGTTTTCTGTCCACTGCCTGTCAAAAGCAGCTGAAAAAATGGCCGTTTATTGTTGCAATTTGCGTTTTTTGGCACGGTTTTTACCCGCGTTTTTTGCTTGTCTTCAAGTCTGGTTTTCAATGTATGCATAAATTAAGCCATTGGACGTAACTCCACCCTACAAAAGGGGATTGCATTTATATGGAATCTTGTAGTCGTTTTAGGGATTTTGGCGCTAGTAAAATTATCTCGCTTTTGTAGCCAAAAGTACATTCTTTTATGGATTTTGGCGCTAAAATCCTTATTTTTACGGATTTTGGCACTAATAAAGTTATGTCGCTTTTTCGCTAAAAATCTGTTTTCTTACAGATTTCGGCACTACAATACTTTTTTTTTGCTGATTTTGGCGCTTATAGAGTTCTCGCCTTTGCCACTAAAAATAAGTTTTTTTACGGATTTTGCCGCTAAAGTCCATTTTTTTAATAGATTTTGGCGCTACTGTTCTCTCGCTTTTGCTGCTAGAAATACGGCTTTTTACGGATTTAAATTTATCTCCTAAATCTGTAAGAAAAAAGGATTTTTAGCAGCAAAAGCGAGATAACAGTAGCGCCAAAATCCATAAAAAAAAACGTATTTTAGTATTAAAATCCGTAAATTGTACTCTTTTGCCGTGTTCTTAATAATACATTATGTTGTTCTTTTGTTATGTTTTTCTTAAAATAAAAAAACAATAAAGTGTGTTTTAAAAAAAAAAAATCCGTAAAAAAAAAGGATTTTAGCGTCAAATAACTTATTTTTAGCGACAAAAGTGTGAACTTTATTTTTGCAGATTTCGGTGCTAAAATCGGTAAAAAATGCGTATTTTGCCAACAAAAGCATGATAAATTTCTTAGCGTCAATCTGTAAAGTATTTTAGCGCCAAAATCCGTAAAAATAATTATTTTTAGCGACAAAAGCAAGATAACTTTAATAGTGCCAAAATCCGTAAAAAGAGTGTTTTAGTGTTAAAATCCATAAAAAAAAGTATTTTAACGCCAAAAAACTTATTTTTAGCAACAAAAGCGAGAACTTTAATAGCGCCGAAAATCCTCAAAAAGTATTTTTATCAACAAAAAGGAGATAACTTTAATAGCGGCAAAATCTGTAAAAAAAAATCTTAGCGGCAAAATCCTTAAAAAAACTTATTTTTAGCAACACAAGCGAGATAACTTCCAAGCAACAAAATCTTCCAAGAAAAGGATTATAGCGGCAAAATCCTTAAAAAAAAAAGTTTAGCGTCATTAGAGCAGAAATATTGAATTGCGCAAAAAAAAGTTAGCGACAAAAATATGATCATTTTATTACAAACGGTACGAACGAGAACATATCAAACACTTGTATGCAGAATTGAAAAAAAGTATAAACTGTAACACCCACTACAGGAGGGACTAATCTCCTGGGTGGGTTTTCATTGAAAAATCGCGGCAACAAAATGTTCTGCGCTTTACATAGACTCCAGTAGTAAATTTTCGCCCCGGCTCTGGCGTTTTTTACAACATGTTACAAAAGATGACCAGTAAAAAAACAAGCAGAATAAAGAAGCACAGTGTAGACAGCAGGAGGTTTTTACAATAAAAGTCTATGGGAGATGATTTCAGTAGTTTTTTCAGTGTTTTTAGAAAATGAAAAACGCTGAAAGAATTTAAGTTTTTTCTGTGCAGTGGAGACAGAGCCTAAGGAAACGGTGTGACAGAGTTTACCTGTTGCTTCAGCCTCCTTTTCCATAGCACACAGGCATCTGTATTACACTGCTTCTGCTGTGCACATGATGTAGATTAAGGCCTCGTTCACACGGCTTATTCTGGGACGGATTCCAGCCGTACTGTGCGCCGTATTTGCGCTGCAGTACGGCTGGAATCCGTCCCAGTCATTACGGTAATCCACAGTTCTCATAGAGAACTGTGGATTCCGTTTCTTCTCCCCGCTCGGCGAATATTCCGAGGGGGGAGAAAGTGACATGAACATTATTTACGCGCCATGAATAATAAGTGTCTATGGGGCCGGCGAGCTGCTGGCCCCCCGCCCCCGCTGCTCGGCAGCCGGCGTAATTGCGGGTCGAAATCTGTCGTTGGCAATAAGCCGTGTGAACATTGCCTTACAGGCTCCCCCCTGCACTGTGGACTCTCCCAGCTCAGGAACTTTCAACTGTCATCACAGTCATCCATCAAGCTGTCAGGTGCCGACTTGACCCGACTTCAGAGCTGTCTTAAAAGGCCAGCGCTTTTTTAAAAACTGAAATACAGGTGAAATGCTTTGGTTTTCTTAATGAAGCTTATGTGAGACAGTGTTTGTATTTGAGGCTGCTGTTACTTCATGATCTTTGTCTGAAGGTGATAGGTACTCTTTAAATTAGACAGTCTAAACCTGCATCAGATGTATCATACACTTGATAAATTTGACACATTTTAAGACTAATCTAGTATAAATCTACACTTCCTAAGTATAAGTAAAGGTGTGCAAAACAGGCAGTGAGAGGGCCAAGTAATGAAGTGCCTAGTCGTGTAACAAATGAGAGCAGCTTGATTTCTGTCAGCGACAAAGATAAAAGACAGTGAGTGAGAAGAGCTCTAGTGTATATAGCCTAGTCTGTATGAGAGTAAAACTGTAAGGGCATGCCCCCACAGCAAGGGTTTTTGGTTGGTTTTTCAGACGGTTTGTGGTTTTAGAAACCGCCTGGAAACCTGCAAGCAACGATCCCCATAGACTTCAATTGAAAAACCGTTGAGCAGTCCCCACTAAACTGTTTGTCCGCTGGATGGTTTTTCACATCCCTGGCGGTCCGAAAAACTTAGAACATGTTAATTCTTCCGACCGGTTTTCAGATGGAAAATTAACATTGGAGTCAATGTACAGCGCTCAGAAAGTGAGTGGGCGGTTTTTGCAAAAAAAAAAAAAGTGAAGAATGATCCCACCTGTAGTGGTTGTGTTTTTGCAGGTCCTTTTGCACTTTTTAATACAGGAAGGTCCTGCAAAGCACTTCAGTGTGAACGAGTCTATAAATCCTCTTTTTAGCCTACACTAACCACATTTTTATGCTGTTAACATGCACATGAGCTTAAAGTGAAAAAGTTGGCTTTTGTGCATCATTGCTAATTTGTGGAGATAAAAAAAAATCACATGGTTTCTTGCACCAATCAGGATACTTTTGCACTCCGTACACTTTTCAGCATGAAAAACGGTTTAAAAACCGCTGGGAAAACCGGGACAAAAACAGTGATAAAAACCCGTTGTAATCAACGGTTCAGGTGAGGCACAAACAGAACTGCCAACTGTAACCAAGAATTGTGCTGTTGTATGGGTTTCAAAGTCTTCAGTGAGGGAAACAAAGTGTTAAAATGTCCTGTAACCCTCCCTTCATCCACATATTTCCACATCCTTGGTTGAACTTCATGGACATATGTCTTTTTTTCAACCAAACTTACATTATGACCACCATGCTTCTTGAACATTGTATATCTGTTCCTGAAAAACTGCCACATACAGTTGCCTCTTGTGAATAAAGCCTTAAAGAGAACCTGTCACATAGATTATGCCCCCCTTGCTGAGGACAGCACAAGCTAGTGTCAGACCTGCTGTTTCCAGCGCTGTGTCCCTTATTCTGTAAGATGCTGTAATTTTCGTGTATTTAATGCTCAAATCTGCAGTTTTCAGCCAGAAGAGTCATTAGAAGAGTCATTCGAAGAGTCCTTCAAAGAGTCAGTTTTTTCAAACCCGGCCAATCGGAGGCTAGAACCGCCCACCTCAACTGATAAACCTATTACTTTGAATAGGTAGAAACATGTGAATAACTGTCAGTGGGCGTGGCTAGCCTTTGGTGGGCATGGCTAGCTCCTGCTCATGAATAAGATTTGAGCATTAAATACTCTCAAACTACAGCATCTTACAGAATAAGGGACACAGCGCTGGAAACAGCATGTATGTCACTAGCTTGTGCCGCCCTCAGCAAGGGGGGCATAATCTATGTCACAGGTTCCCTTTAACCCCTTACCGCCGGAGCCAGTTTTGGCCTCTCTGACAGAGGCCCATTTTTTAAATCTGGCATGTGTCACTGTACGTGAGAATAACTTTTTGACTTTTATCTGTCCATGTGATTTAAAGATTGTTTTCCCGTGACACATTGTGCATTAAGATAGTAAGAAATTTTGGTCCAAAAAAGTCCTTTTTTATTTGTGAAAAATATCAAGGAATCGTGTGAAAAATTTGAAAAATGTACCATTTTCAAACTTCCAAAAATTTATGTGCGTAAGAAAGATTGATTTATCCACTCAAAGTAGCTTATAACTCAGGCACAACCATATTGTCTGTGTAGGTTGGCATTCATTTTTTTAACTGTCCTTTTTTTTTATATTTACGTCATCTAGGGGGCTTAGAAATTTAGTAGTAATTTTCAATTTCACGAAAATTTGCATATATACATTTTTTTAGGACAGTCCAAGGGGTTCTTACATGATTTTGATTGGCCTGTATGTTAAATACCCTCATACATGACTTCATCTAAGAAACTACACCCCTTAACCCCTTCCCGACATAGGGCGTATGGATACGCCCTATCGGGAAGTGACTTCCCGCAATGGATGTTATCCATACGCCCTGTGGTGATCGCGCGGGCTTGCGGGGAGCCTACAGCGCCGGGTGATCGCAACATGGGACCAGCGGTAAGTTACCGCTGGCCCGCATGGCGTATCACCCGCGGCGGGAGTGAGCTCCGGCCGCGGGTGATTACCGCTTCATTTACCGCAGCCTGTCATGGCTGCGATATTAAGCGCAGGCCGGATGAGTGAGCTCGGCCGCGGGTGATTACGCTTCATTACCGCAGCCTGTCATGGCTTTCGATAATAACGCCGCAGGCAGAGGGAGGTGAGCTTCCTGCCTGCTCCCGTCGGCTGCCGCACAGTAGTGCGGCACGATCCCCTGTCTGAAGATCCGGAGTGGAACGGCATTCCGGGGTATCGGTGACGTCCACATGCCCACAATGCATTGTGGCATGGTGAAGGCGTTGTCTGGCGACCAGTACACGTACGGAGTACTGTGCACTGGGCCTGCCTTCTAACAACAATTCTGATATTGCTGTTAGAAGAAAAAGTGAAAAAAAAAGTAACATACATGTCAAAAGTGAAAAAAAGTAAAACACAAAAAATAAAATAAAAAACTCTGTACACCGCCTTTTCCCCTTTACAAACGCAATCGCCCCAAAAAAAGATCAAAACAATAAATAAAATACCCATATTTGGTATCGCCACACGCGTTACGACCCACCCTATAAATCTGTCACGTTAATTAACCCGTACGGTGAACACCGTAAAACACAAAAAAACAAAAAACAGTCACCAGAATTGGAGATTTTTGTACATCCTGCAGCACATATAATGGAATAAAAAGCGATCAAAAACTCATATTAAACGCCAAACGTTTATAGCAATTAAAACTTCAGTACATCCCGCAAAAAGTACTTAACACGTCTTCTGTATACGGAAAAAAATAAAAAAGTTATGGCTTTAGAAGACAGCGATGCATAAATATTATTTAACACAATAAAAACACTTTTTTTTTTATTTTAAAGTGCTTCAAAATTTAAAAAACTATATAAATAGGGTTATCGCCGTTAATAATCGTATCGACCCAGAGAGTAAAGCTAACTGGTCATGGATACTGCACGGTGAGCACTGTTGTTAAAAATAAAAATAAAAAAAACATACTAGGATGCTAGTATTTTTCTTCGCCCTGCTTCAAAAAACGGATTTAAAAACTGATCAAAAGTCTTGTCCTCCCTAAAAAATTATACCAATAAAAATGTCAACTCTTCCCCGCAGAAAAATCAAGCCCCTACACAGAAAAATAAAAAAGTTATGGCTCTCAGACTATGCGATGCGAAAACGTGTTTTCCTTTTTGGAATAAAAGTGTTTTTATTGTGTAAGGCAGTAAAACAAAAAAATACAAAGGGTATCGTGTAATTTTTATCGCCCTGCTGTTTTAATACTAGCATTCTTTTAACGCATGGTGACCATGTAAAAAAAAAAAAAATTAAAAAAAAATACCAGGAATGCTGTATTTTCTTCAAAATGCTCACAAAAACTTAAATAAAAAGTGCCCCAAAGGGGCATATGCCCCTAAAAATGGTCTAATAAAAACGTAAAATCTCCCAAAAAACAACAAGCCCTTAACGCCCCCGTAAACAAAAAATTTTAAATTTTTGGGCCCCAATCAGAAACAGGAAACATAAAAACCAATTTTTTTTAGATATTTTATTGTGTAAAAGAAATAAAACAAAAAAACTATTAAATTCTATATCTTGCAATTTTACCGACCCCCATATAAAGATATCCTGTATTTATATTTCCCGGGAACGCTGTAAAATTGAAGCCCAAAAAAACAAGGGGGAATTGCTTTTTCCCCATTTTCATGGCCCAAGCAAAAAAAAAAAACTTTGGAACCCCTGTGCACTCAAAATGTACAATACCCACTAGATGTGATTATGAGGGTGCTGAACAAAAGGGGCGACTTCTGAAGGTTTCCCCTGTTCTGGTACTTTGGGACTTTGCAAAATGCGACAGGGCCCCCCCACCAAAACCTGCGCCCCAAAAGCCAAAAAAAACACTCCTCCCTTATACCCCCGCCATGCGCCCAAACGGTTTCACCCACATGTAGGTATTCCCGAATTTGGGAAAAATTTTTGCGTAACAAATTTTGGGGATGCTTTTTTAACGGGGATGCCTTGAAAAAAATTAAACTTTTTCAGCTAAAATTGCGTTTTTGGGAAAAAAAATTTTTTTTCTTTTTCACACCCTAACCAAAATATTTTGTGAAACCTGTGGGTCGATATGCTCCACCCCCCTGGATATATTCCTTTTGGGGTGTAGTTTTCCCAAATGGGGTATTTTTAGGGAGTTTTTAAGTTTTAGCACCTTAGGGTGTCCCCAAACCTGAAAAGGCCCTAAAAAAAACGTAAGAAAATAGACCCCCGAGTCAGTAGGTGTCCTTATCTGGGGCTTTTGGTTGAGCCAAAAAATGCACTAGGGCCACATACGTGATATTCTAAAATGGGCAGAATCTGGGGAATCAATATTAAGTTGCCCTATCCCTGATCACATTTTCTGTATTCTTTTTAATAATGTTAAATATTGAAAATCTGCAAAAAAAAGTGAAATTTTGAAATTTCACTTCCACTTTGCTTTAATTCCTGTAAAACCCAAGGGCTAAAAACTTCTAAATGGGGTTTTTTATACTTTAAGGGGGGTAGTTTTTTTGATGAAGTCCTTTTGTGGGTACCTAATACGGGCCAAACAAATCACGTTAGAACTGGACTGGTTTCCTAAAAAAAATGTAATTGCAAAATTTTTTTTTAAAATGGAAAATTACTACTAAAAATTTTTAAGCCCCCTAATGTCATAAAAAAAAAAAAAGACATTTTAAAAAAAAAATGCCCAAATCAGCAGACATATGGTAGTGTATTATAACTATTTTGAGTGGGAAAAACTATCTGTATTACAACAGAAATTTTTGAAATTTTAAATTGGAAAAAATTTTTAATTTTTCACGTACTTTGATATTTTTCAAAATAAAAAAGCATTTTTTGGACCAAATTTCTTTTCCATTTAAAGCCAATGTGTCCGAGAAAAACAAACTCTGAATCCCATGGATAGGTTAAAAATTTAAAAAGTTATTCTCAATAAAATGACACATACAGATTTAAAAAATGGGGTCTTCAGAGAGGCCAAATCTGGCTCTGGCGGTAAGGGGTTAAAACCGACAAGTGCTTTTTGGGGGGGTTTCCCTTTAGAAACCTCTTTTATTTACGTTTTTTAAAAGTCCCAAAAACGTTGCAATCAGTGCTCTGTCTGTATCTCACCTTTTTGCTAGAGAAGAGAGGTCATAGAGGGTTACTTTGGAGACCTTTTCTGGGTGCATTTACCGAATCGTTTTTTATTAACCCCCGTCGGAGCCAGTTTTTCCTCTGACAACGCCCCCTTTTTAAATTGCCTGTATCACTTTTTGTAGAATAACTTTTTGACACCTTAAAATATGTGATTCGAGATTGTTTTCTGGGACACATTGTGCTTTAAGATAGTAAGAAATTTTGGTCCCAAAAAATCTTTTTTTTTTTTGTGAAAAATATCAAAGTATCGTAAAAATTTACCCCTTTTCAAATTCAAAAATTTTGGGGTGTAAGACATGGTTATTCCCTCAAATAGTTATAACTAGCACAAACCCCTATGTCTACGTAGGTTGGCATCTTTTTTTAAAGTCTTTTTTAAATTTATGATATTGGGGGCTTGAAATTTAATATAATTTTCACATTTTTAAGAAAAATTTTTAATATAATTTTTTTTTGGGGCCAGTCCAGTTCTAACGTATTTTGATTGGCCTGTATGTTGATACCCCATAAATGACCTCATCTAAGAAACTACACCTCTTAAAGTATTCAAACCCCCAATTTAGGAATTTTTACCCATTTGGTGTTTCACAGGAATTAAAACAAAAATGGAGGTGAAATTTCAAAATTTCATTTTTTTTTTTGAGATTTTAATTTTCCCATTATTCCAAAAAAACTAGTAGTGTGAAAGGAAATGCAATGAATATGATTCCCCAGTTTCTGCTTTTTTCAGGATATCCATATGGGGGCCAAATGCGCATTTGGCTAAACCCAAGCCCAGAGTAGGATCTCTTTCCATTACGATTTCATTTAGGTGCCATTTCAGGTTTGCGTGAAAAAAAAATGTGAGATTCTTAGTTCACATGTTTTGATCAAAAAATGCTTATGACACCCTCAGCTTACAACGGGATCTCAAGGGGGTGGCCCCACCTATCCTTACCTCCACAGAGTCAAATTTCAGGTTTGCGGACACCCTAAGGTGCTAAAAAAGGCTTACATTTTCATATCTTCATTTGAATCTCCTCTGCTCTGTAAGGGGTTGTGATCTCGATGATATGTTTCTCTCACGAAAGTGGGTTTTGGATTTTAGGTGGAAACATCAGAAAAACAAACACCCCGCAACCATGCGGAAGAACACAAACTGGGGGGGGCAGCGTTAGGTCTAGGGATTTTTTTGTGGACTCATCCATGTAGAAGTCAAAGCGCATCCCCCTTTTGGGTTAAATCCTCTTTGCAGTCACATAAAACCCCAACATGCTGAGGCGGGTGGGATCTTCCCGAAAAAAAGGTTTACACGGGCACCGGCTAAAAAAGTCGGGCCTGGGGAAATTCTACCTGGCCCCTAATTTTCCCCAAAATGAACCCAACTGGATTTTCGGGCCCCGGATGGGGGTGTTGGTCTATGGGTTCCCCGCTTGGGGCCCTGGATGTGGTGTTGGCTCATGGACCCCCAGCAGCTGTGGGGCCCGTAGGTGGTGTTGGGGTCTATGGACACCCAGCAGCTTGGGGCCCTTTATGGTTGTGTTGGGTCTATGGACCCCCCCAGCAGCGTGGGAGCCCTGGGTTGGTGGGGCTGGCTCTATGGGGCCCCAAGCAGCTGTGGAGCCCCTGGGGTTTGGGGGTGTTGGCTTATGGACCCTTTCCAGCAGCTGTGGGT